>JAJQOW010001487.1:0-46399 GCA_037975125.1 Latrodectus hesperus
GATATTTAATTTCAGTTTTGTAATTTACACTTGCCATTATGTTTTATATTTTATAAAATTCCACAATATCTGCTGAAATTGACTTCAAATGATTCTTCAGATGATTTAATTGCACATAGCTATGGTATTATAATTATATATTATCGTAATGACTATAATTACAATTACGTATATAGGAAATACAGTTGGTGCCATGTAATATACAATATATATATATATATATATATATATATATATATATATATATATATATATATATATATATATATATATATATATATATATATATATATTTCGGGTAAAATCCTTGAATCTTGTGCTGCGGGTTTGGCGGGATTTCTAACTAACGCGATAAGCAGTCAAATAAAAACAAAATACTAATCAAATGCTTCAAGGGTTACTAGGATGCAAAACCAATTTCACAGATGTACACAATTACGTTACGTCATAGAAAAGCAAGAAAACATTCCGACGCAATAAGCCAATTTGGCTCATTTTATATCAGCTCTGTCTGCTAGGATTAAGCCGTAATTCATAAAATGTTTTTACCACTTATACATTAATATTTTTACTATTTAAAGTTATTAATATCTATCTCATTGCAGGCATGGATCGTTATACATTTGTAAGCGGATCAAGTATCTACATGAATGAAAGTGAATATTACGACTATAACGCAAAGCCTGCAGTACTTTTGGCAGTTCACTCTCCGTTTGAAGTCGTAGATCCTAATTTCGATGGTGTTTTAATAGAACCTGGCAAGAAATACACAATCCATGTGCGCTTGGTAAATGCAATAAATTCTGACAACCATTGTATGAAATTTATGAACCAATATAGATAATTTTGCAATAGATTTATGTTAATGTAATTTCCAGTGCTTATTCAACCTCTTCAGAATATTTCTAAAATGTTACATTCACAAGACCTTTTTCTTTGCACCTCTAGTAAATTTTATTGTGGAAACTTTAACAATGCTATTATAATAAATCATATTAAAAAAGAAAACTACAAATCCTACAGAGCAAGAAAAGCACCAAAGACAATATATCCATTTAAATCTTTTGAAATTCATTAAGGAAAAGAGCAAAATATTTTCATAACATGTAACTGCGCAATATGAGTTTCATAATTAAAATACTATTTGTGTCATAATGACCTTTACTTTTAGTTTTTTTTGAAGGCCGTGGAATATATTAACTAAATTTCAAGCTTCATTCTTATTAAAATCTTCAATTTATTTTGCAATTTGTTGAATCATTTCTCCCCTTGTTTTTCGTTTACAAGATGTATTTCTTTAAGCAATCTGAGATTTTTTTAAAAAATGTTTAATGGATTTTTGATAACATTCAGCTTTGAGACACATAAAATAAATTATCCATATTTTTTTTAAAAAAATATTAAAAATATGAAAATTATGCTTAAGCTTGAGCATAATTTTTATAAATGGTTTCATGATATCATCAACATTGATTAATTCTTGTCTTAAGACCAAGCTTACTTTATAATCCATCTCCATTATAATATATCTTTAGCTAAAAAAATTCTGTACTCATTATAACAATTACTGAACACATTTGCTATTATTTAACATGTAAATGCAAGTACTACTGTATTTTTACTATGCCTAATTTTGACTAGCATCTTTACTATTTCAGTATTTTTTTCTGTATGGAATTTTCATTTATGAAGTATAATTTCTGTCTCAATCATTTTTATAGTATCTTACTATCACATAAAATCGATTTTCATTTACATGTAATTGCATCGCTCTATTAATAGTATCGGATATTACATTAAATATTTTCATATAGGTTTCGTTCTATTTTTTGATGAAGGCCTTTTTAAAATATATTTCTTCTCTTTTGTAATTCAATCTTAATTTATCATCATATTAAATATTTTTTCCCAACGGCGGCCACTTGGGTGACGAACCCTATGCCACAACAAGGCCAGAAACTGCTACTCATTTGTCGTTACCCAGCGGGCACCTGTGTACCAAGTCACGGAGGCGAGTAGCGTTACCCGCGCCATACCACCACAAACCCGTTTATAGAGTGGGCCACATTCATACATCATCACAGAAGAAAGGACAGCGAAACACAGAGAGAACAGAGAAAGAAAGTAACATCCATGCCCGAACCGGGATTCGAACCCAGGACCCACAGCCCAGGAGTAAGGAGCCATAACCACTCAGCCATTGGTCGGCTCATATTAAATATACCAGATATGAAAATTTCATGTTATTAATCGCAACAGAATAGTAACTGGGTTTGAAGATTATTATATTAAACTAATATCTTGAGGCATTTTTTATCCTTCCTTAAAGCGCACTTTCAATGGATACCTTCCCACTTGGATATACGTGCTAATTAGACTGCAGGTATTTTCTCTACAGCGATTGCTGTGGGACGTTAGACATACCTGAGTCAACGACTGATTTGGAACTGTTTTCAACAGCTACAGAAGCTGTTTATGCTTCTCTGATCATCCCATCTGTTAACCAAGGGCACCAAGGAAAGTGTTGTAGGAGTGCATTAACACTCAAGTGTTGTAGGTGGAACCAAACGGTCATTACCAGATTTTATCAATGGACATTTGAGATTTAATTCCTATTATTATGGAGAAAAGGTTTTTCCAGTCTGTGTTTAAAGTGTGCTGACCAACAGGCCACTCCTGACTTTATTCTAAATTATGTGGGGCTATCCAGAATTTATATTTTCACAAGCCTAACTTGAATATTGGATTTTCTTTCAGTGACAAATTTCATAAACTAACTTAAGCTTTGCTAAACACTGGGGATATGCTACAACTACAACTATTATCCAGTCGAATGTTTCATGTTTATTTTCTTGTTGTTGTTTTCCTATGACACTTGGACAAGCCAAGCTCACTTTTGCTTTGGCAGTGCGAATTAAGTCAATAGGGAGCATCTTTTGTTTGGATCAGAGCACCACGAAGGTGAAAGTACGACTTTGCTCTTTTTAAGGTGCCTCGTAATTTTGAACCACGGTCAGGTGACGAGGCCACACTGAGCTGTCACCCTCCTCTCCACATCCACGCCACACCAGCGGAAGGACTTTGGACGTCACAGATTAACGTGGACATGTCCCCAACCCACGGAGCTCCAGCAACCCAGTGAAGGAGAGTACACCGTGGTCACCCTCCCAACCACTGCCCGCGGCAAATGATGCTTCACTTTGATTAGCTTACGAGAAGCGGCGTGAAGCTACTGTGAGCCATTGGAGCTAGTTTAAATAACTAACTGCATGCAACTCTTCGGATAAATTATTTGCGATTAATATAATCTTATAAACTGCTGATGTTTTTGGATTGCTTGACTTAAAAATAGCAAATATAGGTGTTCTTTGTATGAGCAGTTTCCATCACATGGTCGCTATATAGATAAAAAGCAAGAATCTATAATTTCAAATCAATAATATTCATGAAAAATTCACAGAATAATGTGTACATTCTCGAATTTTATTAACAATATCTGATAGGAACAAAGGTTATCATGAAAAATGTAATAATATATTTTAAAAATCGTGCATTGATTTTTAACGTACAAGAGGAATTTTAAGTTAGACAAATGAATTGTTTATTTTCTTAAATACTATATATTTTCTCCGATCACGGTTAATGACAGGTATTAATCTGTCCTTTTTTTTAAGTTTTACTTTTATTTTCTTCATAGTATTAATTAAATAAAAAATTCAAACTTTTATCGATATTTGTTAGATGTTTAATTAGCTGGGACTGAGTCTACGAGTTGATGTTGATTGACAGTTCAAAATCACTGATGAATAAATAAATGTATATATATATATATATATATATATATATATATATATATATATATATATATATATATATATATATATATATATATATATATATATATATATATATATATCAGTGATTTTGAAGTGTAAGTAATCAACAATTTTCAGGAAGAAAACCACCTGCTGCCATATCCTTACAAAACCGATTGCAGGGATTATGAGCTTCAGTGGGAAGAAAATAACGGAGCTGGACCGCGATCCCAACAGGTAATCTGCATCACGAAAATAAGTAAGTTATTTTTGTGTGGCTAATATAATTTAAATCATATCTTTATTAATATATTCATAAATATACTTACAATAAATTTATTTAATATACTTACAACAAGAAAGAAAGGTCTAAGGATTTATTTTCTTTCCTATATAAGTCAAGTTTTTTGCAAAATTATCCTTAATTCACGTCAGTTACATCTGATGTGTTCCCAGTCAAAATTATCATTAAAATTTACTTGGAACTTCCTTAATGTGATAAATGTGAAATATCTTTATCAAGTTCAGTAAATTATTCTGAAATTTAGTCCGACCAAAAATCATCATGTATGATAAGGACTTGAAAAGGCATGTGCGCATATTGTATTATGTCTTCCTTTTGATATGTGGTATAGAATTACATATATACATCTCATCTCAGCTAGTAGTGGTTTTTCTAGCTTAACCAAAAATCTGTTACCGAAAAGCTGTGTTCTTGAATTACCTGTATTGATGCATCTACTTCATTGGAGTCATGAGAAGATGTATCTAGGAATTTATCCATGATTTTTTGAAATTTTAAATACGAATGTCGTTTTAGAACAGCGTTTTATACCTTTTAGTATTCGGAATTGCTTTTATTTAACTGACGCTCATTCACTCCTTTTGTATAAATAAATTTCAAAAATCACCATGACTCTAACCGCAAGGACTGGTGATGATATATGGCATGAAATAATATAGGGTCCAGTATTTTTATAACAAGTGCTCAATGACGTGGGGAGCATAAATTGCACCCAGGTACAATATCTGTTTTGGTGTACCTCACCCAAAATATGGTAATACAATATACAGAATAAACTTGAAATAATGATATAATGCAAATAACAACAGAAAAAGTACCTACTTTAAAATAATCTAAAATACTTATTTTAATTGCTTAAACTATAGTTTAGAATTTCTAATAAAATATTTAAAAAATCAATAAATAAATAAATAAATATATATATATATATATATATATATATATATATATATATATATATATATATATATATATGTGTGTGTGTGTGTGTGTGTGTGTGTAAATATATGTCGACCAACTTGACACTTGACTACGGATAAGGAGGTCCTGGGTTCGAATACCGGTTAGGGCATGGATGTACTTTTTCTCTCTCTATCAATCCTGTCTAAATCCTTTCCTTGTATGAATGGGTTGTGAATGGTTGCCTACCCTATAAACGTGTCCCTATGGCACGTGTACACTCAGGAAGTCGGACTCCACACCAAAATAGGGTTCAGTTGGAAAAGCGGAGCAGGGCACCCTTGTTGCCAGCTAGCTGGGACACAACAATGAATGAATATATATATTTATCAAAACGAAAATTTGTGAGAGTTAAACTACCGATATTTGGAAGGGAATGATTTTCAAGTCGTGTAAACAGTAACAAGAATAAAGAAACTGTACTTTCTTAAAATTTTGTGGTAATTATTTTTCGATTCCTTCATGCATCACATTGCGATTCCAGCAAGACAATACTGAACGCTTGATATTGCAGTACTGTTTTGAGAAGAAATTCCTTCTTTCCTTGGAGGTCAGTCTGCTGCTGGACACAAGACATTTGGACTAAAGGTCCCGTTAAACAGGAACATATTTCAGAACGAATTTTCTCTCGAGTAATGCAGCACCTGCCTAAGGGAATACAACAAAGCTTGAAATAAAAACAGAGCCTCCTTCTGGCAATGTACAGAATTACACGTTTCCTTTAGTCTTAATAACAACTAATACGTCTGTTATGCTTTTTTATGTTCTCTTTTTTCTGATATTATGGACAAATTTACAGGATTTTTAAGAAATGAAATTGATACACAAAAATTGATATTTTTAAGTAATTTGATATCTTTTGAACCCGGAAGATTGCATGGTACTAACACCATCAGAAATCTCTTCCATAACTAAACAACTTACTTCTAAAACCTGGGCTGACTGTCCTGCTTATCCTTGGTACTTTCAAAGACATCCTGGAGCCACCACAACATTTAAGGGCTCCAGAGTACATCAGACGACACTGTCTCGAGTTTCTACTGGCCACTTGAAGTGTATGATCTTTGAGGACGGTGAAAGGAAATACCCATCATGTACAAACTGTGAAAATGCTCTGTTTTGCCCGCAACACATCTTGAAGTGTTTGGGATTTTCTCGTGAAGAGGCTGTGAAATGACCACATCTGCTTTTGGACTTTTTGGCTATCTATGATCTCTCGGATCTGGTCTAGCTCCACTAGACCAGATGGGGATTAGTTCCACCCCCACTATCATTTTTATTGAGTTTCTTCTTTGTTACCAAATGGAAATAATTTAAGAGATCCATGTAAAATGAATTTAATCAGTAAGACAAAAAATTTAAAGTTGAAATCATAGAATTTCTTAGGCAACATTAATTATTTTTCTTTAAAATGAAGATTTCCAAAGTTTTGACTCACAATCATCCAGATTTCGATTCACTGAAGCCCTATAATATAAATCGCAGGATATTATATATTTCAATATGAATTTCTTTTAGAATTTGTATTGAACATGTACTGTACAAGAATCTAATAATCTGGGTGTTCCGGAAAACCCCTGAAGTATAGTTTATCTTACAAAATTCTCGATATAATAATTATATTTCTCATATTTTTATGTTAACTAATTGAAATTGAGAAATTAGTAAATATGACATAACTTATATATTGAATACAATAATTAAAATTATTATAATAAATTGTCATTACTAAGGTCGTGGTTTTGGCATTTGGAGTATTTTGACTTGATTTCAAATGCACACGACACCAACCAACCACCCAAAATAAATTATTAAGAAATGAGAAATGAAATACTTGACATGCCTTTGTTTTATTCAAAATGAAATTTTTTGTTATATTAATACATTACCTACTGATTATTAAAGATAAATATTTTAAGGAGTTCTAAAAGTATTTTATATGTGTTCTATATTGATAAGTTTTCATATTTCTTTTTTTATGAAATTCCTTTTTAAAGGAGTGAGTTTTTACTTTACTTTAGTCAAAATGAAATTAAACTCACATTTTTTTTATTTATAAAAAATAAAATAGTAATAAGACATTGTTTGTTAAATAAAATGACTTGTTGAAAAGCCTTTCACACCCAATCCACCTTCAGTGGGTTCCCTCACATGTTGGTCTGCCTGGGAATGAAGTAGCCAACGACCTTGCAAAGGCTGCCGCCAGTAATCCTTTGAACCCGGAAGATCGCATGGCACTAACACCATCAGAGATCTCTTCCATTACTAAGCAACTTACTTCTAAAACCTAGGCTGACCCTCCTGTTCACCCTTGGTACTTCCAAAGACAGCTTAGAGCCACCACAACATTTAAGGGCTCCAGAGTACATCAGACAACACTGTCTCGACTTTCTACTGACCACTTGAAGTGTATGATCTTTGAGGACTGTGAAAGAAAATACCCAAGATGCCCCAAGTGCGACAATGCTCCGTTTTGCCCGCAACACATCTTGAAATGCTTGAGGTTTACTCGTGAAGAGGCTGTGAAAAGTCCTCATCTGTTTTTGGACTTTTTGGCTATCTATGATATCATGGATCTGGTTTAGTTCCACTAGACCAGATGGGGAATAGTCCCATCACCATAAAATGACTTATTTCCATTAAGAAAATGAATGTCATGTCAAACAATACTTCAGAATATCAAAATTTTGGCAAACATTTTCTCAGTTTGAATTTCTAAATAAATAATATCATCCAGCCAGAGTTACCAATAATGTATTTGTCTGACGAGTAAACATTAATTAGACATCATATTTTTTTTCGATTTTGAGTAAAAAAAGATTTATTTGCTTAATCATTATTATAATTTTTATGTGTAATCTGGCTTAGAGACAACTTGTGTAAAAAAATTAAGACTCTTAAAGGATGAGATGAATCTTGCTGCATTCACTGTGTTAAATCGGTTATATATCATGAGATTAACTTTTTGTAATTTCCCTGAATAATTGATCCCTACCTAAATCAAGAGATATGACAACAACACAAATTATTTGATAAGTAGCTTGAAACAAAAATGAAAAATATTTCAAATGCATAAAAAACGAACTGGTCAATGTAATACTGTTTCAGAACTTTTATCAAAAAATTTAAGATATTTTCGTTATTTACACAAGTACAAGGTTTATAATACAAAATAATGATACAGAGAATCACACACAAAAATCTTCAGTAAAATATAAAACTTAACTAAAAAAATCAATAATCTAAAGCATGATTAAATGCACATAATTATTTAATATGAACCAAACGTGTAAACTTATTAGTATGGAAATATAAAAGAAGGAAGATTTTGTGCATGTATGGCAAACTCCTGAACAAGACATAATAATTATTAAATTTCAGACATATTCCTTATAATAAAATCAATATTTCAATCAAAATAAAATTGAATTTTTCTGAAAAATTTTATTTGTTTTGGCTACTGTTAAGTGTTTTTCTTCAAGTGAAGCCCGGGTCACGGCAGACCCCTTAATCTCCTTTACTACTTCACTGCAAATGTCCTATACGGGATGCATGCTTTAATTTCGTACTTATTTAAAAATATAAAAATTTCTATGCAAGTCAGAATTCATTATTTTTTACATGGTTTGGTTTTTATTCCATCATTTTATATTTTACATAATTTTCATTTGGCAATGTAAGCATTTATATCGCCAAAATCGCATAAAACAACTTAGCGTCAATTTATCCAACGTATTATTACAAATTTATAAACATTATTTATATTTGCTTCAGAATATCTCAGGCAGACTAGAAATATTCAAATTTTGGGCAAAAATTATTCATTCTATTTTAAAAGCGTTGTTTCTAGTCATTTGGTGACCATTTGGCGACTTGATGAGAAGTAAATATTTTTGGAAAAATCCATCATCGAAGGTCTAGGACTAAAACTAAGTGAGAAAACTTAGAATGAACCAGAAACTATGTAAAATTCTTAGATTTCCACGCCAAGTAAATTATAAATACTGTTGCCCACTGCAAAAAAATTAAAGAAAACGCTGGGGGAGAAGACGATAAGCAGTGAAGACGTTAGCGACGATCAGTTTTGAATGATTGTTGTTGTTGTTTACTAATGACACTTGGACAAGCCAAACTCGCTATACCTTGGCTACGAGAATTAAGTCAAGTGGGTCAAGCGTCTTTCGTTTTAATCAGAGCACCATGAAGATGAAAGTACGACTTTGCTCTACACACATGCCATAGGTACCCGTTTATGGGGTAGGCAACCATTAACATCTCATTCATACAAGGAAAGGACAAAGACAGGATACATAGAGAGAGAAAGTATATCCATGCGTGAACCGGAATTCAAACCCAGGACCTCCTTATCCGCAGTTGGGCACGCTGACCATTAGACAAGTTGGGCGGCAGTTTTGAATGATTGTTTAGTGCATTGAAGCTGTTGTCTGTGTATGGTATTAGACTTCTGTGATTGGGGGGTAGCTGTTTCCTGCTGTATTAGTTGAATTAGAGCTGTGTAATTGCGATTTCTTCAGCTGGAATTTTCTGTATCTTATTGAATTTGCTACGAATAAAAGTCTCGTGATTTTTAAAAAATTGTTTTATCGATTCTCAACCAACACGAACCTCGAAGCGCGGTATAGTATGGAATGTTTGCCTGCATGGCCATATAACTTTTTACTATGTCTAGATATACTTTACCTATTGCAAAAATTTATAACCACTCTATTGAAACACACCATCCATTCGGTTAGTTAGTACATACCTTTAACTTCAGAAAGCAATGACTAATAACAAATGTCTTTGTTTGATTAATGGATTTCCCTAAGGTATTGTTACATTAGAATATTCGTGGTGCAAAACATTACGATTAAACGGTTCCATATTTTGCTTTTATTAACTTTGAATTTCTGGTTTATTTCTCCAAGAAGATGTATGGAAAGCAATCGATTCAAGTTTGTTGAATTTTTAAATTTTTTATTTTGATTTTTCACATTTTTAGGTTTGCGTGAACAAATGTTGGCAGGATTACTATCAAGCTTGTTACAATTGCACAAACGTAATCATGAAATCTAGACCTCAAGCTGAGTGCATACGTAAGTTACAAGTTAATATACTATCATTTTTAAATTGTGAAACATTACACCTTATTTACAGATAAAAAATTTTTTACAGCTTTTTGTAATTTTTTCATATACTTTCTTTTTTTATCTTATTTTTAACAATAAATGAATTATTTAATATGGAATAAAAATATTTTTTGATCATCAAAGGTCATCCTGTCAGAATTTTGCTTGTTGCTTAAATAATTCTATTGGATTCTCTAAAATAGTCTATTAATATGATTACGTTGAGGACGTGAGAAAGACTGTGGATTAGATGTTTACCTTCATGTTTGTAATCATCAAACATTAATCGAAAGCTCTGGCTACAGGAACAGAAATATTACCCCATTCTGGGAAATTCCATCTTCTGCAGAAAACAGTTTTACATTTTAGAAGAAACTAATTACGTTGGTACTAGTTCTGATATTTTACATGTTCTGTTAAAGTTCTCAAATGTGTTAAACTATCTGAAATATGCAACAATGTTAAAGTTTCTGAAATAGGCAACAGTATTAATGTTTCAGAAATATGCAACAGTGTTAAAGTTTTAGAGTGTGAACATCTTAGCACTGGTATAAAAGCATGGGTGAGAAACAAATTTGAGTTTAGTTCTCAATAAAAGTTGGCTGCTCAAAGAAGAAGGAAGATATGTTGACTTATACACAATACAGGGATTCTTTCCTTATTCGGATCTATATATTCAAGTGAACAATCATTTAAAGCACAAATGTTATCAATAGTGTTTAAAAAAACTTCGTCTCACATTGATGAGAATTTGGAATCATGCTGAAAATTAAAAATAACATACAAACCTGATTTGCATAAAAATCCCGAGAAGATGCAAAGGCGTTCACATTCACTTACCCATATATATATATATATATATATATATATATATATATATATATATATATATATATATATATATATATATATATATATATATATATGGATAGATAGATCGATAGATAAAACAATATACATACTATATAATTTAAGATTAAATGTTGTTCTCCAAAGAAATTTTAAACGTTGAACTGTTGATAACTGTCACTGCTACTTAATGAGTTTGCCGACTATTGCAATGTGTGAATCATACAAAGTGATTGTACACTCAAATATACATCAGCTGAGTCAAAAACTTCCCGGTATACCATCTCTGCGAATTTACACCATGATGTTTGGTTTTGTAAAAGATACATGGAATAGTAATACTTGAATCACTGCAAATCAAGCTATTGAAAATAGCAAATAGAGGGTTTTGTACAGAAAAGATATGAATTCCTATTTTCTAGACCGATTTCAGTTTTTAAGAAGAACGTTATCTTGCATCTCCTTCTTTCTAAAATTGTTATTTTCAGTAAGAATATACATACTGATTCTTACTGAAAATAACAATTTTAGTAAGAATCATTTATTTATTATTTAAAGAGATGGTGAACTGTCAAAGTTAGTTATCTTATTATGAGACATATAAAAATTTCAATAATTTTTAGGAATTTTAAATACAGAAATCCAAATTGAAGCTCCTTTTTATTCGAATTATTTAATTATTCGAAGTCATATTACATTGTAACAACATTGCAAGTAGATAATTTATTAGAAACCAATGTTTTGTGGATGACCGGCACAAAAATTTTAGACTAAAATAGAAACATTCTTTATTATTGAATCCATGTAAATATACATAAATTTAAGGTCTTTTTTTAAAAGCAACAACTCTTTATATATTTCTTGAATTTCAAGCATTACAGTATAGATTTCAAAAAGTGTCCACCATACAGCCGTACATTCAAAAATCATACAGCCGTATGGCATTGTTTTTTTCTATGTATCAATACCAGTTTTCAAAAATATTTTAACACCAGCTCATGTCATTAAGTTATTTTTAATGTTCTAATTAAAGAGTTCAATTTTATTTCAATTTAATTATGAATATTAATTTTTTAACTAATGAATATATTTGCATTTAGCAAGTTACTACTATTACCGATCGATGGCTGAGTGGTTAGCGCTCCTGATTCCTGATCTGTGCGTCCTGAGTTCGAATCCCCTTCGGGCATGGATGTTTCTTTCCTTCTCTGTTCTCTCAATGTTTCTCTATACTTTCTTCCGTGATGATGTATGAATGTGGCCCACCCTATAAACGGATTTGTGGTGGTATGGCGCGGGTAACGCTACTCGCCTCCGTGGCTTGGTTCACAGGTGCTCGCTGGGTAACGACAAATGAGTAGCAGTTTCTGCCCTTGTTGTGGTATAGGGTTCGTCACCCAAGTGCGCCTGTCATTGGAAAAAATAAAGTAACTACTATTGGTAAAATTTAAGAAGATAAAAAAAATGCCATCTTCTTTATTTTTGATTTTCTGACACTCAGTATTTCTTTCTCTTCCATAAAAATATTTTGTGGTGTCACCTTGTATAAATGGCCATACTAAATGAAAATTGTCATATTTAAAATCATACACTAATATGTTTTCTCAATATTTTCGCTACTTCTGTTAATGTAACATTAATTAGATTAATTTAAAAGTTTAGAAGTGATACCTATTTAAGTAACATATTAGTCTGTCTTGTTCATCAAAGACAGAAGAAGCATGTTATATAAGAGGTGATCCAATATCCTCCATGTGAAATGATATTTCTGTGAATGGGGCAGGCTAAGCATTGAAGGTGATCTGCTTGCTCCATTATTAGGTACAAGGAACACTTTCTCCTACACTCACATATACATATATAATTAACTTACATATCTTATGTTAAACAGCTAAAGAATTCTTACATAAGTAGTTATTAAAAATGCGTAGGGCTAGCATTAAATTTGCTCACATAGTTCCACATCAATTTTCATAGAATGCGAGGCTCTTGCCATCCCTAGATAACTTCTTTAGGCATCATCCATATTAGAGAGTTACACCTACACTCCATTAAAGGATTAGATATTGGACTTTATTAATAAAGTGGTTGACCCGAGCAACTGGAACTAGGAAACATTGGGTTTGGAGTTAATAGTACAAAATGCTGATAAAAGCAAATGTGCCCAATGACATACTAACGTAACTCTAAGAAGAAGAAGAAGAAAAAGATCATTTTTCATAGCAAATTTGATATCCATTATAGGCATACAACATTTTTTCGGTGAGAAGAATAATACATTGATATCTAAGTTTTTTTTTTTCATATTTCCTGAAAATCAAATTAACGCGCTAAAATTACAGCACGTTAAAAACATTAAAAAAATTCTCTTTGGAATTGTAAATTTAAATTCACGAAATATTATTCGCCAACAAAATAATTAATCGATATGTTTGATTTTTCAAAATAATTTCCTTTTTTAATAAATAAAAATTGAATACTAAAAAGGATGTTATTTGGATCCTAGCTTTTGTTCAAGCATACTGCGACATCGAAGAGGAAGGTGCAGTGTTAAAATTTTGTTTATCGCAATGCAAAATTGAATGCAAGTGAGTATTTCATTGTTATTTTCATTTAATATAAAATAAGTATCTATATTTGAATACTAAATTATGTAAAGAATTACTTAAATATTGTATTACTTACAAACTAATTATATACTTTCTGTTTGTTTATGAGTACCTTATTGCTATGATTTTAAATTTAAATGCTTGTTGTTTGCTATTTTCATAAGATAAAAAATGAAAAGTTGTTTCGTAGAACTTAGTGTCCAGAGACCATTTATTTCAACGAAATAAAATTAAAATATACAAGTTACCTTGGTATGGATTCATCTGTTGCGACTGGGCAATCAGCTTTACTGATTCATCAGTAAACGCTTACTGGTGTACATATTAAATCATTATACCTTATTTACTATCGTGTTACATAATCAGACTAAAAAATATTCGTTGTTGTTACCGTGTGCCATATAGGCTGGCAATATGGGGTGCGCTGCTCCACTTTTTTCAACTGAACCCTATTTTGGTGTGGAGTCCGACTTCTTCAGTACACACATGCCATAGGGACCCGTTTATAGGATAGGAAACCATTCACAACTCATTCATACAAGGAAAGGATAAAGACAGAATAAATAGAGAGAGAAAGTACGTCCATGCCCGAATCGGGATCTGAACCCAGGACCTCCCTATCCATAGTCAGTGATTCTGACCACTAAACAGCGCGGGCGGCATAAAAATATATAAATTTTATATATAGAATTTACATAAAGTTTTGCATATAATAAGTTATATACACAGAAATCTTTAAAGAATCAAAAACATGAAAAAATAAGCGTAATATTATGGGAAAAACAATTTAGTGCCATAGATGAATAAGTAGTGTTTTGGACATATTAGAATCCAAGTTGCCAACCGATTGGCTGAGTGGTTAGCGTTGCTGACTCCTGAGTTGTTGATCCCGGGTTCAAATCCCGGTTCGGCCATGGATGTTTCTTTCCTTCTCTGTTCTCTCTACTGTGATGTTGTATGAATGTGGCCCGCCTTATAAATGGGTTTGTGATGGTATGGCGCGGGTAATGCTACTCGTCTCCGTGACTTGGTTCACAGGTGCCCGCTGGGTAACAATAAATGAGTAGCAGTCTCTGGCTTTGTTGTGGCATACGGTTCAACCCTGTTGTACCCGCCAATGGAAAAAAAAAGTACCCAAGTTTGTCTTGTACGATTTGATTATAGTGTTACCATTAAGTACTCAAATATCTTGTTTAATTAATTGATTTAAAACTTGCTTAATTCTTCTGAAGTTGATAAGTTATAACTTTTTCTGTATAGCAGAAGTGAAAGTAGTACTTTTTCAGCCAATGTGATTGTTTCATGGAAAAACTACAGAATTTTTCCAAAATTGTAAAAAAAAATTTTCATCAGTTTTTTTGTCACTCAATGGTCACTTTTGCGCGTTCAGGCTAATTAGACCAGGACTTACAAAGTGGATGTTGAGTTGATAGCCGAATATTTAGCGCTCTTGCGTTCGGATTAAACACTTGTGTGTTCAAATCTTACCTAAGCAGGGAGGCTTGTAGCTGTTCAAAATCTACTTTAAGTCGTAGATCCTAGTTTAATTAGCATAGCCCTCGTGTGCATAAAATGACCAATTAATGACCAGCCAACCAACAACAAAGCGGATTCCGGATCTTAAATAGATACAAGTCTATGATGGGATTCAAACACTCGAAGTGTTGAATTGAAGACCAAAGTGCTCATTATTCGGCTTCCAGGACAGCGCCAGGCATTTCTAGGACGTTTTCTTGATCATCGTAGATATGTAATATTAAAGTAAGATTTTCTTAAATAAGATGCTTTTTTAAAAACATTACAGGAACATTATATGGTGATAATGCTTAGGGAACTTTTTTAGATTTATTTTATATTCATATAAGACCGAAATTTCTTAAAAAATTATTCGGCAAATTAGCTAACATATCATGAATTTCTTCAATAGCAAACGATTTTTTCTTAAAAATATCATTATTGGTTTTTGGCTAAATTGCAAAAAATTAGTAAAACATTTAGTAATTCAAACATTTCTTGGATCCACTTTCTTAAAAATTATTCATTATATAAACTCTCAATATTAAAAAATAAAATGTTGAATAGGGATAATTTTTGACCAAGAGACTAAAGAAAGACTTATGAATTAAAAGTTAAATTAATGTAAAAACAATCTGCATAACACTAACTTTAAGAATACAGTTTACGAGAATTGACGGCAGATCCTATGATATCAATATAGATTAGGATAAGAATGCTCAAATTTACCTTAGTTTATATATGTATTTAAATAAAAAAATTCTCTTAAAAAATTAACCTCCAATAGATGAAAGAAGATATTTCTTAAGACATGTCTCAACGCGCGTTGAAAAGGATTTGAAAAGTAGAATCTGGTGAAAGGTGGAAGCAAATTTTATATTTTATTTTAAGTACTCACACCGTGATTCCATCGCAGGGCTATGTTTTTCGGAATGTAAGATCCGACGTTCTAATCCTAGTTGTTGTTGAATCAAGGGCTGAGATTGAACTTTAGGTTTAGTTCTATATTTTGTTCTGAAGAACCGCGCGTAAGTAGATAGATATTTTTGATTTATATAGTTCTCTCAGCTAAAACAGTGTATCGTCTATATGGAAAATACTGAAGATCAATCATGGTGTCATCAAACTAGAACTACAGAGTTAACACTTTGCAGATTACTAAGTTTTCAGAGTTTAAACTGAATATAGATTCGTCGATATAGGCTGTGGAATTTTACAGAAGTGATTAAACTTTGGAGATGTCCTGTGTTTGGAGAGTTGGCATAAACTCTCCAACAGTGCTGAAAAGGAGGAGTCAAAGACTTTATATTATTAAAATAATTTTCATGGACTGCAATACAGTGATTCCTCATCTGAAGCGCTGATATGAGGCACACAACTTAAAATTTTTACAGACTCATGCGAGCATTTTGAGGAAAACACACAGATTCTCTACATGTCAAATGCAATTTCTGATGCGAGACTGCTCTCGGGACATGTCTTCCAACACGTCAACATACGTTGGAATCTAGCAATATTGTCACAAAAATGCTTGTGACATGTTGAATCACTTCAATAATCAGAATGATTTTCAAATTTAATGATTATCAGGTTGATCAATGGCAACTTTTAGGGCATCAAGTTGAACATCCTCAATGCTGCGCTGATTTAAAAGCTTGCTCTTTCTATTTTATATTTAGAAAGGCTTCAAGATTTTGATAATACTATCTGTTAACTTTACAGAGTACATCTTGCATCTTGTATTTGTTTAAAAATGACCTTTCAAAGATTTGGAGCATTAATTTATTTGCGAATCTTTTAATAACAAAACTCTCATTTGATCTGTAACAGGAATGTTTTCAATAAGTTGAGCCTTTTGTATGTCCAATAGGATCCTCATATTTACTCAAAGTCAGTTACATCAGAGACAATTTGGGCCACTCATTTGGATATCTTATGAACTTGTCTGATCTGGTCTTGCTGAAATTTCAATAGAACAAAAGTTTGAGAAAAAATAAGAAAATATTTAATATCTTTGCAATATTATTCTAGTATAAACATCTTAAAAGTGCATTTGTAGCTGTAATAATATAAACAAAATAGAAAAGGAAATTAATTGAATATACTCTTAAGCGATAAAGCAGCACGCTTTTTGTACTTTAAAAGGAAATATTTGGAAAATTTTGAAACAAGTAGAAAATTTCTATTGTATTTTTTTAATGAATTCAACTTAAAAATTTGCTGTTTTTTAAATTCAGTATTTTTTTAACTTCAATCATTTCTACTTCCTAATCTTAACTTTCTTTCCTCATTAATATTTGCTCTCTAAAAAATCTTTTTCCTTTTTCAAGGGAAATTAGTAATTCATATTCTCTTCTAAGAAAGTGTGATGTTTTTAAAGTTTGGATTCACCAAATATTAATATCCAGGATAGATTTATAGATAATCATTTACTAATTATAATTTACAGTTAAAACATTATGAAATGAATATCCAATATAAAAAACAAAAACTCATCAATAATAAATTAATAAATCAATAACACAGAAATAAATCCAAGCAAAAGAAATAAAGTAATCAGAGAACTGTTTTTAGCATCATAAAAATTACATACATATTTTAAAAAAGCCATACGGCGGATAATGTGAATGTGGCGATAGATTTCAAAAAAAAAAATTATTTAATCCACAAAGCATTATAATAAATAGAATAAACTCTATTCCGCGAATTTTATCTTTCTATAGAAAATAATCTCATATAATCTTACTAATATATATAATGCGTCTGTGAGTGAGTGTGTGCTTTTATAATCCATTATATATGTATATCTATACATTGCTGGACAATTGCAGAGGATGGATCACAAATTGTAATGTAGCATAACATTAAGCGAGACATGAGGCCTAGTAGGATAAAATATAGTTTCCATACTGTTCAGACATTAGAATAAAGAATATTTATTGTTCTGGAAAGTACAAAATCTGTAAAACACATGAATGAAAAAAAAAACTGTTCATTTGATGCTGCATGCGGAAAAATGGAACAATGCATCTAAAAGTCAGCAGGCACCATGAAGAAAAGTATCAGTACGGGATATGTCCACCGTGGAGTGTGATGCAACATTCCACAAGTCGTATCATACTTTGAACAACATTATCCAGCAGCTGTTGAGGCAATTTATCACATTCCTCTGGGAATGCACGGATGAGGGTGATCTTGTTTGTCGGAGGATAGTTTCTATCAGCAACTTGCCTCCCCAATGAATCCCACACATTTTCAAGAGGGCTTAGATCTGGAGAACGTGATGGGCATACGAGGCGTTAAATACCCCCGCTGTCTAGACAATCCTTAAACGCGAGTGTTCGATGACATGTTGCGTTGTCGTCCATAAAAACAAATTTATCATCGACAGCACCACGGAAAAGACGAACATGAGGAAGTAGAACTTCATTAATGTATCGTTGGCCCGTCACAGTCCCATTCGCAACCACATGTAGGGCCGAGTGGCCATTGATCATGATGCCCGCCCACACCATGACACGGCATGTCGGATATCGGTCCTTTGCCTGGATATTTTCTGAACGATAAGCAATACCACTCTCGCGCCAAATCAGTTGGCGTCTATAATCCGATGACACGCTGAACCTACTCTCATCTGAGAATAGTACGCGTGCCCAGTCCTGTTCAATCCAATTGCGATGTACACGACACCATTGCAAACGGCCAGTACGGTGCTGTCTGGTCAATGGGACACACACAACAGGACTGCGGGCGTATAGTCCTCTTCCCCTCAAACGTCTGGCAACAGTTTTTAAGGAGATTTGCTTTCCTGAGGTAGCAAGATACTGATTTGCCACCTGCTGAGCGGTGGTTTACCTGTTCCTTTTTGCTGATAGGGCGATATATCTGTCTTCTGCAGGCGTCTTACTTCTAACACGACCCCCCGTGCCACCTACTACACATTCCAGTAGTTTTAAATGACTTCCACAGCCGTGAAATAACGCTGTGAGCGATGTCGAACTCCCTGGCAACATCTGTTATTTTTTGCCCTTCTTCGATCTTTCCAATAATTCGGCCACGCATAAAATCATCTAAGTGATGTCGGGAAGACATGCCAAAAATGTCAAGTTCGTCTATTAAATCTTTCCTGTAAAACTTTGGCTTGAAACAACAACTATCCACACGCGTCAAAACATTTAAAGCTCTTATGAATGCTGTCACGTGATGAACAGACGTGGAAAAAAAATTTGCATACGCATACTTCTTACTATATCCAGCACTTATTCTAATTTTCTACATTTTGCTTCCTTTCATTTTGTGGTTGCTATGGATGATAGTGTTATTCTTCCTTAAGCAACTGTTCAGCACTGCATATCTATATATATATCTATATCTATATATATATCTATATATATATATATATATATATATATATATATATATATATATATATATATATATATATATATATATATATATATATATATATATATATATATATATATATATATATATATATATATATATATATATATATATATATATATATATATATATATATATATATATATATATATATATATATATATATATATATATATATATATTATCTAGACAAAGAAAATACATCTACAGAGTTCAAGAGAAACCATATGATTCGAACGTAAGCTATCACAATATTTAACATTTTCTATAATGTTTTATTTCTTGGTTTGTTATTTATTCTATTTTATATATTAATTTATATGACATTTTTTACTAATTGTTTTTTTTTCATGCTTTACTAAGTATTGGGATCGATGGCAAGGGTGAGTATACATTTAACTATTTAAAGATTAAAGAAACATATTTGCCAGAAAAATATGTAATATATATATATATATATATATATATATATATATATATATATATATATATATATATATATATATATATATATATATATATATATATATATATATATATATATATATATATATATATATATGTATATATATATATATATATATATATATATATATATATATATATATGTATATATATATATATATATATATATATATATATATATATATATATATATATATATATATATATGCACAAAATGTCTTACAAATAACTTTTATTTTCCTATCTACAAAGTGAAGGTCCTGAAAATGTTATAACTACAGTTCAATGAGGAAATAATAAGTGTATTTTCTGGTCAAAGTAAAATTTCAATTCAAAAGAAATTGAAATATTTATACATATTTATCATTGCTACGACAAGCAAAGTTCAATTGCTGATTAAGTAACACAAGAATTTTTTTCTGAAAACAAGGGGTCAAACTAAGATTTGTGAAACACATAGTCTAGATGAACATCTTGTGCTATCAACATCTAAGGCTATCAAAATAACATCTAATTATCAACAGAAGATTTTCTTCTAATCTGGTTTTTGGAAAAGTTTCTAACTTCATGGAGTGAGAGCAGTGGCTTATTGATATTTATTTCTGGCTACCTATTTATGCTTACGGAAGCTTTTTAAATGAACAACTACCTCGTAGCTTTTAAACCATGGTTGTGTAAATATCGACACCTGACCTGGAATACTTCTTTCGATGTCCGCCATACCAGTCAGATGGAGACACACTCTGCTTTTAACTTCGAGAGCATTATTATGAAGTCACAACAATTGTGATGCATTTGCCACATGTTAGCAAAATGTATTTGCAATACATTTATAAAATAGAAACGAATTAACTTTTATAACCATAGTTCACTTATCAATTTTGTTATTTGCTTATTTTATTAAATAGTGTAGGAATTTCGTCGCTTCTCCATTTGGAGCATTCTTTTCACTCCATAGACTTAATTTTTTTCTTTTAGAAGTTACTTAAATTAACTTCTAAAGACAATAAAATGTCACTCATGAATTCTTAACATTTTTCGGTGTTTCCAATAACGCTTGAAGCAAGTTATCAATCAAAAAAATTGCTAAATATAACATTATTCATAGTAAATTTTAATACAAAAAATTTTTGGATTCAGTTCTCAATTTATTTGAATATTTGTACTGAAGTATTTAACAACTTTAATCTGCAAATCCTAGCATTAACTAACAGTCTTGTGTAAACTGTGACTGTCGGGTGACTTACAAATCAAACCAAATTGACCCACACAATCCTTGATTAGTTACAATGTAACTAAGTTTTTTTATTACATTATTACCTAAATTAATTTGATTTCTTCACATAAACTGCCAGGTATTTCTGGCCTTGTCACAGATTCATATTTAAAAATCTAGACATTTGTACTTCAAATTTTCATTATATGCAGGCACGATGTATTCACTCACTTGCAACAGTGATAGGAAGATTCATGGTGAAGAGAAATGTGCAGCTTCAGTATGCCAAAAGCCATGTTGTACCATTGAAAGAAGAATAACTTATCCCCGTGTGACTGACTGGATAAGCTGGGTATAATGGCCAGAGCTTTACACCTAGGGTAACCCTAAAAGGAGAAAAACTTTCGACGTACTTCACACATTCTGTCTAGCAACACCCCTCCACCACGTTGAGGTAACAGTCAGGGCTCACTTTTCATAAGTGGCCACATTAGAGCACTCACTTGCCAGCAAGGATGGAAGATCTTCCCTGAGTGCCTTTGCTCTGCGGCTGATAGGGTGACTCTCGAACATATTTTAATTTGTTTAGATTTTAAAAAGGACGGTGACTTTAAAGATCAGACTATTTTATATTTTTGAATTTATGGAGATTGTCTGGCTTTTCTAAGCAATCTGAGATTAGTAACAACAGCAACAACTCCTTAGTCCTGTTAGTGGCCTCACCATGGCAAGGGGGTGTTCCTGGGAGAAGTGGGCGAAGTACGTCGAGAGTTTTTACTCCTCGTAGGGTCATCCAAGGCGTGAAGGCCACTCCATAATTCCAAGTTAACACTAACAGGCATGGAGCCAAGACAGTCTTCTTCCTCACGGTACTCCAGTCTTCGGACTACAGAAGCTGCACTTTTTCTTCCTATGAACCTCACTTTTGTAGCGGGTAACAAGACCTTCCTCCTCTGTCCTAAATGCCATGGACACCAAGCTCCTCCTGAGCATATCCTGAATTGTATGAATATACTATGGGACGAATTCTACACTTCTCCCCGCCTTGTCATCGATTTCCTTTCCGTCAACAGATTCCTAGATTTGGTCTGACTCCGTCAGACCCTTGGAGATAAACAACAACAACTTGCTACAGTGTTGCTCTGGCTAACATTTTACATTGATTTTCTCTCACTTTTATTACAACAATTCAAGGTAAAATCGAATAATATGATGAATAATTACCACACTCCTTTCAGGCAGCTATGTTTCCTTCATGGTACCGCTCACTGCATCGAATTTTCAACAAGGTGGCATAGTCCCTGCTAGTAGGACAATGTGATGGAGTACTGATCTTGGTGGTGCATTCCTGTGACACATTGTCACTCTTCCACACCCATTAGGATTTTCAGATTTATGTAAAATAGATCACCCAAGAGTAGTTAGTACCTAGTAATTAAGGGCTTCACAATTCATTTGTCTAACTTAAAATTCCTCTTGTACGTTAAAAATCAATGCACGATTTCTAATATGCATTGTTTCATCTTTCGTGATAACCTACGTTCCAATCAGAGATTGTTAATAAAGTTCGAGAATGTAGACATTATTCTGTGAATTTTTCATGAATATTATTGATTTGAAATTATAGATTCTTGCTTTTTATCTATATTGCGCCCATGTGATGGAAACTGCTTATACAAAGAACACCTAAATTTGCTCTTTTTAAGTCAAGCAATCCAGGAATATCACCAGTTTATAAGGTTATGTTAATCGCAAATAACTTATATAAAAGGTTGCATGCAGTTAGTTATTTAAATGAGCTCCAGTGACTCAGTAGCTTCACGCCGCTTCCCGTAAGATCAGCAAAGGGAAGCATCATTTGCCGTGGGCAGTGGTTGAGAGGGTGACCACGGTGTACTCTCCATCACTGGGATGCTGGAACTCCGTGGGTTGGGGACGTGTCCGCGTTAATCTGTGACGTCAAAAGTCCTTCCGCTGCTGTGTCGGGGATGTGGAGAAGAGGGTGCCAGCTCAGGTGTGGCCTCGTCACCTGACGGTGGTTCAAAATTAAGAGACACCTTAAAAAAAGCTAAGTCGTACTTTCACCTTCATGGTGCTCTGATCAAAACGAAAGATGCTCTCTATTGATATAATTCGCACAGCCAAAGGCATATCGAGCTTGGCTTGTCTAAGTGTCATAAGCAATATCAACAACAGCAGTTATTTAAACAGCTTTTATTGCATTAGACCGTAAGCGTCATATTATAGTCAAATTTTATCTTGCAAAATTTGTATAACTGACATATTAAGCATAAATAAACTGTCTTAAGTGTTGATGATATGTAAGACTATTTTACATTTGAAAATTTTGTTTTTAAAGTCAGTAAACTCTATCGCATTAAAATAGATTTTATTACTTTTACAGAAGAATCACTAGCGTGGATATAGTGATTGATGAACCTCAAATTGTCGTCTTCTCTCATAAACCTCAATATCTAGTAAGTAAATTCAAGTCCAATAAAATTTTCTATGTGAATAAGTTAATTAGAACGCATGTTTTATGCAGTTAGTTCACTAGACACATTGAATAATTTATAACTTGGTAAATGACACTTTGATTGCGTTTGGTCAATCCTTTTTATAAGAACAAAAATAATCGCTTGATCTTAAGATCATGTTTTAAAGGTCATTGTGGGTTTGAAGTTTCACGCATGTTACAAGTGAAGGTGATTGGAATTTTTTCCTAAATATTTAATTTAGTCCATTGAATATGAATAAATTTCGCGCACGATTCATGTTTAATGCATTGTTTTGTATCCTGATAATGATTATCATTCATCATCCATGGTTTAAAAAATGAGCGGAATGAAATCAAAGCTAGTAAGACAGTATAAGATATAGATAAATGTATTCCAAATTGAAATATACGCGCTGAGCTTGTAGCTACAGCGTTTATAATTTGATTTTAATTTCCATAGTTTGTGGCTTATAATTTCTTCTTGGGAGCCAGTGTTTGCAGTGATTCGAAATTCACATCTTAATATAGACCGTGGTATCCAAATCGAATAGGGTGTTCGTTCTCATTATCGGATAGTAGTGAGTTCAAGTCCTGATGTACTAAGTCTCTTATTATATATATATTCTTTTACGCAGTGAATTATTTGTTAAATAATATTATCAACAGACACTTAATAAAATTACAGTTTCATACTTAGTTAATTAAGTTTATTACATATTAATTAGAAATAACACAGCTGATATAACTTATAGATTAATTAAGAATAACACAAATAATAATATTTTCAGATTAACTTGGACTAACAAAATACTAATTTACAGATTAATTTGAAACAAGATAAATAATGATTCTCATAGTTATTTGGGATAACATACTAATGATTTACACAAAAGAAACGAACGCAGTCATCTGGAGACGCCAGGTAACCCACGTGAGCAAGGCTTAATCACGCACCGGGTGATCAGGAACTCGTCGTAACTCTGCTCCCTACTTTTTCGTCTCGAGGGATTTTGCAAAAGTGACCCAGCAGCTGTAGGAGTATCGTATAACTATGTTCCCGTTTATATTTTTGTTCTGAGGAACCCTCCTTGTACTGCTCCAGTCCCGGCTTCCTTTTTCTCGTCAACTTCTGGTGTCCGGCGCTGGTCTAACACCGATCCAGTCTCCGATCTTCTCTCAGACCCGCGTTCGGCCCCCGTCTGCCTCTCCAAATCTCAACTCCTCCTTCCTTTTCTGGCACCAAAACCGGTTCCTGGTCATCTCCTTACTTCACTTCACCATGAGCTCTCCACATGAACATACCCGGCGCCCCCTCCAAATAAATCTCTTGGCCAACCACAGGAAAATGAAATTACATTCATTTGTGGTCAGCACACTGACCCAATGAAAGATCCGTTGTCTAGCTAATGCTGGCTAAGGCACGCGTTAAATATGTAATGGTCGCAATGTCTTCCATGTGAAATGATACTTCTAGGAGTGGCAGGCTAAGTATTAGATGTCTTCTGCTTGGTTTTTGCTTCTAAATTACGTATAGACTCACAACCAGCAGCTTCTAAGAAACTGGTAGAGCCCACCGCAAGGTTGCGTACAAGGACATTGGTTAGTGCCACAACAACATCCTTTAATTATGGATCCCACTGGCTATAGTCTAAATGTGCTATATGAAATCACGGAATGTCCAAGTGCTCAAGTTTTTAGATACCATGTATAGTAAAACCTAACAAGCTATAGCAATTTTAAAGCATTATAAACTGAATAAATTGCATTTCGTTAGGAATTTTCATAGATAGTGGACCGTATTTACGATTCATAAGAGCATAAACCTGGAACATTTCCAAGCATCCGCCACAACAGACGTGCATGCAAAAGGGAGAAACGCAATATCAATCTTGTGCTGTCTAACAGTGATTTGCAGTAAAACCATCTCTTCTGCTGAACGCGTGCTGTTTCCTCACTTACCTACCATGAACTTATGCTCTTTAAGGTGTTTGACTATCTTTCTTCACTGGCAACTTCTAAATTTTATGCCAGTTTATTATTTTTGTTTTCTGGCGGATACTGTTATGAGTTATTCAAAATATCATTGCAAGCTTATTACCTCGCAGAAGGATTTAATTAAATGTATTAGGAAGGTAAATAGTTAGCCGTTATTACATACCAAATGTGCCAACCAACTTGTCTAGTGGTCAGCGTGCCTGACTGCAGATAGGGAGGTCCTGGGTTCGAATCCCGGTTCGGGCATAGATGAACTTTCTCTCTATATATATCTTGTCTTTGTCCTTTCCTTGTATGAATGAGGTGTGAATGGTTGCCTACCCTATAAACGGGTACCTATGGCATGTGTGTAGAGCAAAGTCGTACTTTAACTTCATGGTGCTCTGATTAAAACGAAAGACGCTCCCAATCGACTTAATTCGCATAGCATAACGAGCTTGACTTGTCCAAGTGTCATTAGTAAACAACAACAACAACGTACTAAATGTATTTTTAATACACTGCATAATATATTTATATATAGATTTCAATCAATTCAATTAACTTTTTCAATTGTATTGAGACTCTTCTGATGAATTTTACGGAATCTATTTGATTCATTTTATTCTTTTCTTTATTTAGGCTATCGAACTTTTCAGCTATATTGGCGGATTCCTTGGATGTTGGCTTGGGTACTCCATTTGGACATCATTGCTAGCCTTCTTCAAATATTCTAAGAAACTCTTTACAAGGGCCAATAAAATTATGGGAAAAACAGGAATATATGAATTGAAACGAAACATTACGAGCCTTTAATTTCTTTATTATTTCAATTTCCATTCTTTAATATACAGTGAGAAAAAAAAACCATTATTATTATCCCCACCCTCTCATCTTTCTTTCAAAAATATTTTATTTCGGAATGAAAAATGTTTCATTTCAGAAAGTACCTATTTCATTTGGTGAAAAATTTTGAATAAAAACATTCATTTTTACAAGGAATAATCTAATTTTGAATGTAATTTCTGTAGAAGTATTAAATAAAATTTTATCTCATCAAGTTTTCTTTCAATATTACCTTTGTAAGAAAAAGTGAATCTTGAACAATTGATGTAAGCCAAAACAAACCAACTCTAGTAATGAAAACAAAAGTAATTCTTCAGTCGTTAAAGTCGCCTTAACTGTTTTCGTTAGGATTTAGGTTATACAAAACAATAAACATAACATGATGAACAATGGTGAAATTTTTTCTGCATTTATTAATTTCTTATACATTAAAGTTCGCTTCTCCTTCACGTTCCAATAAGTTTTTGAGTAATGACGTATTGAGAAAGGCGAAAATGCATTCACTTAACAGGTGAGAACAATACTTTTTGAACGATGGTAAAATTATAAATATTATTATTTTTTAGAAAAATATACTGTGTTTCCACCTTTGTTTCTGTTTGGGAATGTAGAAACTTTAGGCGGAATCCGTTGCCACAAATGTTTTTATCTATTTCTAGCGATAACCCATAGATTGCAGTTTTCGAAAGAGGAAATGAGGCACACACCCCTTTTTTGAACTGAGGTGGGTTTCGGAGCACATGTTTGCATCCTCTCAGCTAATTGTATGGCGGCATAAGCAATTTTACAAAGAGCTCAGATCAACGTTTATTATGTTTTAAGTTAATTACAAACGCTCTTTAGGCAAAAAATGTGAAAGATAAGTTGATAAAACTGAATATTACCGTCTCAGACTCGCCAATTGGCAAAAATGTTTTCACTAAGCAGAGGAGACATAGGTATGGGAATCTGATGAGCAATTCATAATGTCTGCCTACTTTGCACTTGGTGAGCTGTGACTATAATATTCACTTTATCCGAAAATTTTATACATAGCTTTTACTTCAAGTTAATCCGAAAATAATAGTTTGATATAAATTTCACCACATTCTATGCATCTTTCAGATCAGGGTGAAATTTCAGTGTACAAAACTAATAAATATGAGCAAATTCTGCTTACAATAAATTGAAATATTTGAAAATTTGAAAATTATATAGCATAAATTTTTATATTGTAAAACTTATAGGAAGGGTATATGATAACCATAGTATATTAGTATTAAATATGTAACAAAATGATACCTGATAATCATTACTTTGTAATAACGACTTATAATTAATACTGTGAGAATCATTGAATTTAACCACTTATTGAAGACAATGCGATTTCTCGTAAATAGCTTAGGAAAAAATTCATCGGCAATTTAATTTTTAAATTAAGTTATAATTTTACCTGTATTGCGTTCTGCTATATAGCAGCGTATTTCTAATAATTACACACAACGCACACATTGAAACGTAGCGTAGAAGAGTTAAGTTTTTATTTATAGCAAATTTTTCATTATGTTGCCAACTTCCTTAATTACACATATTAGGAAATGTACATATTTAATGAAAAAGCAGAATATATATAATTAAATAACCATGCATATAAAAATTCATAATTTTTATGAAAAAAATATATAAAGCCGCCCAACTTGTCTAGTGAATCTTGATCTCCTTGTCCCCTTATCTTGTCTAATCAACTTGTCTCCTTATCCGCAGTCAGGCACCCTGCCTGACTGCGGATAAGGAGGTCCTGGGTTCGAATCCCGGTTCGGACATGGATGTACTTTCTCTCTCTATCTATCCTGTCTTTGTCCTTTCCTTGTATGAATGAGGTGTGAATGGTTGCCTACCCTATAAGCGGGTCCCTATGGCATGTGTGTAGAGCAAAGTCGTAATTTCCCCTTGATGGTGCTCTGATTAAAAAAAACGAAAGACGCTCCTAATTGACTTAAATTTGCAAAGCCAAGGCATAGCGAGCTTGGCTTGTCCAAGTGTCATTAATCACAACAACAACAACAATATATCATTAAATCGCAGAAATTTTATAAACTTAACATGCAGTCATATGTAGTTGAATTCATCATCAAATAGTTACTGAAGCAAATCGAAATTTTTTAAGAGATATAGCAACATAATTTATTTTGTAGGCAACATGTTACCATGTGTCAAGTGATTAAATTTATAGATTTTTGTAAAGCATGGTTCATGCCAAAATCTACAGCCAAAGTAGCTGCCATTGTTGGAGATGACCGCTGCCACACGCCTCGGCATTGATTCAAAGAAACTTTGAATGCGCTCTCGGGGTACAGAAGACAAAGCAGCTTCCACATGTTGCCAAAGTTAATCTGGTGTCACAGCGGGGGATGTAATCTGGGTCAGTCGTTGAGCAACTATGGACAACATGTTTCCTATCGGTGAAAGATCAGGAGAGCAAGTCGGTATGGCCAAATAATTCAATGTGGCGATTGACGAAGAACCTTTGACCAATGCGTACCACGTGTGATCGTGCATTATCCTGTAGAATTATGGCTGTGAAGAAGCCCTGAAAGCAAGGAAGGACAACTGGTTCCAACAACTCGCAGATGAAGCGCTGGCTGTTTAAAGTACCGACTAACGTACTACAGGAGTGCGTGAATGATATCCAATACAGCGCTATAACATAATACCCTTTGATAAAGGACTTCATTATAAATGTGCCATAATCACTTAAGGCAGGAACAGTGTGGCGGTGCATAACGCAACTGTTTGAGCATCATCTCTCCATTTTGTCTCCAGACTCGTATGCGACCATAGTAGACCGAATGCGACCATGCAGACAGAAGCGTGACTCGTGAGTAAAGACACTTTCAATCCATTTTGCCGTCCATATCCTTCTTTCATTGCAACATTAGCGGCGGAGTCGTCTGTGGTTCTGTGTCAATGGTAGACGGACAATTTGTATCCGAACAATTCAAGCCCTTCCCAGTGACATACACCATTCTGAAGTTAAAAATTCCTTAATTCCTAGAATCTCTATTGTAAAATTGCCAAACTATCTTTAACTGTATTTCTGCCAATTATTATTGGAGATGCACTATTGTTCTTGTACATGTACAAAACATCCAAAGGGACCACGTGATGTCAGCAGTGTCTGCAACAAAGTGTTTAAAAATGTTCTAACCAACCCCTATCTTTAAGAATCTATTTTTCTAAGAATGCAGATTGTTATGACTCTAATCAAGTTATTTTCAATATTAATACCTCAAAATATTTACAAGAGGCTCCACTAAAATAAACATTTTGTATCCGGATATTTCTAGCATTTCCCAGTCACATACAGCACACCACTGTGAAGTTCAAAATTAATTTATTCCTAGAATCTCTATCGTAAAATTGCCCAACTATCTTTAACTGTATTTTTGCCAATTATTATTGGAGATGCACTATTGTTCTTGTACATGTAGAAAACATCCTCAGGTACCACCTGGTGTCAGCAGTGTCTCCAACAAAGTGTTTAAAAATGTTCTAACCACCCTCTTTCTTTAAGAAACTATTTTTTCTAAGAATGCAAATTGATATGACACTAATAAAGTTATTTTCTATATTAATACCTCAACATGTTCACAAGAGGCTCCTCTACAAGGAAAAAGTTTTGTCCGGACATTTCTAGCCCTTCCCAGTGACATACAACACACCATTTTGAAGATCAAATTTCCTTAATTCCTAGAATCTCTATTGTAAAGATGCCCAACTATCTTTAACTGTATTTCTGCCAATTATTATTGGAGATGCATTGTTGTTCCGGTACATGTAGAAAACAAACTAAGGGACCAGCTGGTGACAGCAGTGCAACAAAGTGTTTAAAAATGTTTTAACCACCCCCTTTCTTTAAGAATCTATTTTTTCTAAGAATGCAGATTGTTATGACTTTAATAAAGTTATTTTCAATATTAATACCTCAAAATGTTCACAAGAGGCTCCTCTACAAGAAACAATTTGTGTCCGGACATTTCTAGCCCTTCCCAGTGACATACAGCACACAATTGTGAAGATCAAAATTCTTTAATTCCTAGAATCTCTATTGTAAAGTTGCGCAAATATCTTTAACTGTATTTCTGCCATATATTATTGGAGATGCACTAGTGTTCTTGTACATGAAGAAAACATCCTAAGGGACCATCTGGTTTCAGCAGTGTCTGAAACAAAGTGTTTTAAAATATTCTAACTACCTTCCTTCCTTTAAGAATCTATTTTTTCTGAGAATGGTAATTGTTATGTCTCTAATAAAGTTATTTTCAATATTAATACTTCAAAATGTACAGAAGAGGCTCCTCTACAAGAAACAGTTTGTATCCGGACATTTCTAGCCCTTCCCAGTAACATACAGCACACCATTATGAAGTCAAGTCAAATGCCAATGTAGAAATGTTATGCGCATGCGAAACTCACGGCCATTTCAAATGCCTGGGTAGTATGGTCATGCGAATGAAAGGATCATATCAACTGCCAGGGTAGAAAGATCATGCGAATGTCAGGGCCATGTCAACCAGTGTAGAAAGGTTATTAGAATGGGAATGTCAGTGTCATTTCAAAAGCCAGTGTAGAAAGGTCATGCTAACGACAGTCTCATGTCAAATGCAAGGGTAAAAAGTTCATGCGAATGTCAGCATCATGACAATGACAGGGTAAAAAGGTCATGCGAAAGTCAGGCTCAAGTCAAATTCCAGGAAAAAAGGTCTTGCGAATGTCATGTTAATGTCAAATATAAGAGTAGAAAGGTTGATTCAAACTTCAGGGTCAAGTCAAATACCTGTATAGAAATGTCATGCGCATGCGAAAGTCACGGCCATATCAACTGCCAATGTAGAAAAGTCATGTGAATGTCAGGCTCATATCAAATGCCTGAGTAGAAAGGTCATGTCAAATGTCAGGCTAGAAATGTCATGCGCATGCGAACGTCAGGGTGATGTCAAATGAAAGGGTAGAATGGTCATTCGAATGTCAGGGTCATGTCAAGCCCGGGTAGAAAGGTCATTCGAATGTGAATGTCAGTGTCATTTCGAAAGCCAGGGTAGAAAGATCATGCGAATGTCAGGTCCATGTCAAATTCCAGGAAGATAGGTCATGCGAATGTCATGTTAATGTCAAATATAAGGGTGGAAAGGTTGATCTAGCTTATTCAATCTTCAGGGTCAAGTCAAATGCCAGTATAGAAATGTCATGCGCATGCGAAAGTCACGGCCATTTCAAATGCCAGGGTAAATGTCAGGTTCATGTCAAATATAAGAGTAGAAAGGTCATGCTTATTCAAACTTCAGGATCAAGACAAATGCCAGGTTAGAAATGTTAAGCGCATGCGAAAGTCACGGCCATTTCAAGTACTAGGGTAGTATGGTCATGCAAATGTAAGGGTCATATCAACTGCCAGGGTATAAAGGTCATGTCAAGTGTCAGGTTAGAAAGGTCATGCGAATGTCAGGGTCAAGTCTAGCCAGTATAGAAAGGTTATTCGATTGAGAATGTCAGCTTCATTTCAAAAGCCAGTGTAGAAAGGTCATGCGAATGTCAGGATCATGACAATGCCAGGATAGAAAGGTCATGCAAATGTAAGGCTCATGTCAAATTCCAGGAAGAAAGTTCATGGAATGTCATGTTAATGTCAAATATAAGGGTTGAAAGGTTGACCTAGCTTATTAAAACTTCAGGGCCTTTCTGAAAATGTCACATTCCAGTATAGAAATGTCATGCGCATGCGAAAGTCACGGCTATTTCAACTGTTAGGGTACAAAGGTCTTGCGAATATAAAGGTCATATCAACTGCCAGGGTAAAAAGGTCATGGGAATGTTGGATCATGTCAATGCCGGGTAGAAAGTTCATGCGAATGTCATTTTAATGTCAAATATAAGGGTAGAAAGGTCATGGTTATTCAAACAACAGGATCAAGTCAAATGCCAGTGTAGAAATGTTAAGCGCATGCGAAAGTCACAGCCATTTCAAGTACTAGGGTAGTATGGTCATGCAAATGTAAGGGTCATATCAACTGCCAGGGTAGAAAGGTCATGCGAATGTCAGGGTCATGTCTAGCCAGTGTAGAAAGGTTATTCGAATGAGAATGTCAGTGTCATTTCAAAAGCCAGGGTAGAAAGGTCATGCGAATGTCAGGCTCATATCAAATGCAAAGGTAAAAAGTTCATGCAAATGTCGGGATCATGACAATGCCAGGATAGAAAGGTCATGCGAATGTCAGGCTCATGTCTAATTCAAGGAAGATTGGTCATGCGAATGTCATGTTAATGTCAAATATAAGGGTAGAAAGGTTGACCTAGCTTATTCAAACTTCAGGGTCAAGTCAAATGCCAGTATAGAAATTTCATGCGCATGCGAAAGTCACGGCCATTTCAAGTGCCTGGGTATTATGGTCATGCGAATGAAAGGGCCATATCAACTGCCAGGGTAGAAAGGTCATGCGAATGTCAGGGCCATGTCAACCAGTGTAGAAAGGTTATTAGAATGGGAATGTCAGTGTCATTTCAAAAGCCAGGGTAGAAAGGTCATGCTAATGACAGGCTCATGTCAAATGCAAAGGTAAAATGTTCATGCGAATGTCAGCATCATGACAATGACAGGGTAAAAAGGTCATGCAAAAGTCAGGCTCTCAATTTCCAGGAAAAAAGGTCTTGCGAATGTCATGTTAATGTCAAATATAAGAGTAGAAAGGTTGATTCAAACTTCAGGGTCAAGTCAAATGCCTGTGTAGAAATGTCATGCGCATGCGAAAGTCACGGCCATATCAACTGCCAAGGTAGAAAGGTCATGCGAATGTCAGGCTCATGTCAAATGCCTGAGTAGAAAGGTCATGTCAAATGTCAGGCTAGAAATGTCAAGCGCATGCGAACGTCAGGGTGATGTCAAATGAAAGGGTAGAAAGGTTGATCTAGCTTATTCAAACTTCAGGGTCAAGTCAAATGCCAGTATAGAAATTTCATGCGCATGCGAAAGTCACTACCATTTCAAATGCAAGTGTAGAAGGGTCATACAAATGTCAGGCTCATATCAAATGCCTTTTGATGAGATGCACTATTGTCCTTGGACTAGTACAAAAAAACCTAGGAGACCACCTGGTATCAGTAGTATCTGCAAATAATTGTTGGAAATAAATCTAACCACCCCCTCCGTAAAGAATCAATTTTTTCTTTGAATGGAGATTGTTATGACGCTAATAAAGTTATCTTCAATATTAATACCTCAAACTGTTCATAAGAGTCTCCTCTACAAGATTCAATTTCTATCCAGATATTTCTAGCCGTTAAAAATAACATATTTCACACCATTGTGAAGTTCAAAATTCCTTTGTGTCTAGAATCTTTATGGTAAAGTTGCCCAAATATCTTTAACTGTATTTTTGCCAATTATTATTGGAGATGCACTATTGTTCTTGTACATGTAGAAAACATCCTAAGGGACCAATGGTGTCTGCAGTGTATGCAACAAAGTGCTTAAAAATGTTCTAACCACGCCCCTTTCTTTAAGAATCTATCTTTTCTAAGAATGCAGATATTTATGACTCTAATAAAGTTATTTTCAATATTAATACCTCAAAATGTTCATAAGAGGCTCCTCTACAAGAAACAATTTTTATCCGGACATTTCTAGCCCTTCCCAAGGACATACAGCCTACCATTGTGAAGTTCAAAATTCCTTAATTCATAGAATCTCCATTGTAAATAAGCCCAACTATTTTTAACTCTATTTCTGCCAATTATTATTGGAGATGCACTATTAATCTTTTACATGTAGAAAACATCCTAAGGGACCACCTGGTGTCAGCAGTGTGTGCAACAAAGTGTTTAAAAATGTTCTAACAACCCCCCTTTCTTTAAGAATAATTTTTTCTAAGAATGCAGATTGTTATGACTTTAATAAAGTTATTTTCAATATTACACCTTAAAATTTTATCAAGAGGCTCCTCTACAAGAACTATTTGTGTCCGGACATTTCTAGCCCTTCACAGTGACATACAGGACACCATTGTGAAGTTAAAAATTCCTTAATTCCTAGAATCTCCATTGTAAAGTTGCCCAACTATCTTTTACTGTATTTCTGCCAATTATTATTAGAGATGCATTATTGTTCTTGTACATGTAGAAAACATCCTAAGAGACCACCTGGGGTCAGCAGTGCCTGCATTAAAGTGTTTATAAATGTTCTAACCATCCCCCTTTCTTAAAGAATCTATTTTTTCTAAGAATGCAGATTGTTATGACTCTAATAAAGTTATTTTCAATATTAAATCTCAAAATTTTCACAAGAGCCTCTTCTACAAGAAGAATTTGTGTCCGGACATTTTTAGCCCTTCACAGTGACATACAGCACACCATTCTGAAGTTCAAAATTCCTTAATTCCTAGAATCTCCATTGTAAAGTTGCCCAACTATCTTTTTTGCCCATTATTATTGGAGATGCACTATTGTTCTTGTACATGTAGAAAACATCCTAAGGGACCACCTGGTGTCAACAGTGTCTGCAACAAATTGCTTAAAAATGTTCTAACCACCCCCTTTCTTTAAGAATCAATTTTTTCTAAGAATGCAGATTGTTATGACTCTTATAAAGTTATTTTCAATATTAGATCTCAAAATTTTCACAAGAGCCTCTTCTACAAGAAGAATTTGTGTCCGGATATTTATAGCCCTTCACAGTGACATACAGCACACCATTCTGAAGTTCAAAATTCCTTAATTCCTAGAATCAGCATTTTAAATATGCCCAACTATTTTTACTGTATTTCTGCCAATGTTTATTGGAGATGCATTATAATTTCTTGTACATGTAGAAAACATCTTAAGGGACACCTGGTGTCAGCAGTGTATGCAACAAAATGTTTAAAAATGTTCTAACCACCCCCTTTCTTTAAGAATCATTTTTTTCTTAGAATGCAGATTGTTATGACTCTAATAAAATTATTTTCAATATTAAACCTAAAAATTATCATAAGAGGCTCCTCTACAAGAACTATTTGTGTCCGGACATTTTTAGCCCTTGCCAGAGACATACAGCACACCATTGTGAAGTTCAAAATTGCTTAATTCCTAGAATCATTATTGTAAAGTTGCCCAACTATCTTTAACTCTATTTATGCCAATTATTATTTGAGATGCACTATTGTTCTTGTACATGTAGAAATCATCCTAAGGGACCACCTGGTGTCTGCAGTGTCTGCAACAAAGTGTTTAAAAATGTTCTAACCACACCCCTTTCTTTAAGAATCTATTTTTTCTAAAAATGCAGATTGTTATGACTCTTATAAAGTTATTTTCAATATTAATACCTCAAAATGTTCACAAGAAGCTGCTCTACGAGACAAATTAAAATGTGTTCCACTGCATCAGCATAGGATTCAATTTTCCCCAACGGAGGTCGAGCTTATCTCTCTGCAGATTTCTTAACTTGCAACTTCGAAATCACCAGGAAAAAACTTGCATCGAGAATACGAAGTGGTAATTTTGACAGTGCTCTACGTTTAAAAATAGAAGAATCCTGCTATGCAAGAAAACTCATGATTTAATTAAAAAAATTTACTCCTTCTGCAATCTTAGATTAATTGCCTTAAATATTTAAGAATATATGTACAAAAATTTATCAAAATAAGTAAACCTAAATTGTTAGAAACGCCATTAGTTGTAATTTCCCTGTAAAAGAAAACTATTAAAATGACAATACATTTTTTCATGAAATGTTCTTATTTATGTTTTAAATTAAAATTTTTTTCTCCCCCTTACTAATATGTTTTCAAGGTTACTTTTATTAAGGTAAAATTAATATTGAAGTGAATTTTCTAGTAAAATAATAATTACACTAAAAATATAATAAATTTTAAAAATAAAATCCCTCGCCCGACACAACTTCCCTCCATAAACTATAACTTACTGTAAAGAACACCCCCTGTTGTTGCCACTATTAGATCTCAATATATGTTGTCCCTCATGAGCTTCTATTCTGCCGTTTACATTTAAAATTTAATAAAAATTTGGAAAGTTATGTTCGCTGCTGGACTAAAAATTCTTCTAACATTTTTATCTAAAATTATATAACATATATTAAGGAAAAAGTTGCATTGAAGTGTATTACAATAAAGTAATCATTACATTAAAAATTTAATAAATTTTAAAAATAAAATCCCTCGCTTGACCCAAACATTTTCCATAAACTTTACCATATTATAACGAAGGCCCCCTGTTGCTGTCCCTATTAGTTAAAGATCTAAATATATGTTTTCCCTGATGAGCTCTTATTCTGCTGTTTACATTTAAAATTTAACAAAAATTTGGAAAATTATGTTTGCTGGAATAAAAATTCATCGAACAATTTTATCTAAACTCGTGTTAAACTTATAAAAGAAAAATTTAATATTGAAGTTTATTACAATAAAATAATAATTATATTATCAATTTAATAAGTTTTAAAAATAAAATAACTCGCTTGATCCAATCACCCTCCATAAACTGTACCTTAATGTAAAGAAGACACCCTGCTGCTACTATTAGTTTAAGATCTCAATATATGATGTTTCTCATGAGCTCCTATTCTGCCGTTTACTTTAAAAATTAAATTAAAATTGGGAAAATTATGTTCGTCGCTGTATTAAAAATTCTTCTAAACATTTTTTCTAAGCACTAGTTACATTTATTAAGGAAAAATTAATATTGAAGTTTATTTCCTAATAAAATAAAAATTCCTGTTCTGCTGTTTATATTTAAAATTTAATAAAAATTTGGAAAATTATGTTTGATGGGATAAAAATTCTTCTAACAATTGTATCTAAACATTAAAAATTACATGAAAAACCATAACATTGAAAATTTATAAATTTTAAAAATAAAATCTCTCCCCCAAACAAACCTCCCTTGATAAACTGTACCTTACTATAATGAAAGCCTCCTTGTTGTTGCCATTATTAGTTAAGGATTTCATTTTGTGTTTTCCCTGATGAGCTCCTATTCTGCTGTTTACATTTGAAATTTTATAAAAATTGGGAAAATTATATTTGCTGCTGGAATAAAAATTCTTCAACGATGTAAATATTACTAACTAGTATTGATTTATCTGAAAAAATTTATAAGTTTATTGCGTAGAATTTCATCATGAAGTCACAAATTACCCCTTCTGCTTGTGAGGCTTGTATACAACTATTTAAATTTCTTCTTTTGTAACCCGAACATTGTAAACGAGAATTTTGTAATAGAATATTGTATATCTCTGATGTACTTAAGAAATGTAACCTTGCTATGTATTTTTCTATCTTGCATTGCAAGAATTTTTAATCTTTTTTGCTTATGGAACCCAACGTTATAGAGAGATAAATGGCATCCTGCTGGAAACTTCGCGAGCAATCTGAGATCACCCTTCTTCAGCCGCAGTTGAGTTGGAAAGAGTTTTATATACCCTGAGAATAGCAGTCCCTCCATACTAGGTCGCTATGGTTCTCACCTTTCACACATAAAAATAGATATTTTGTTTTAACTTTCATAAAAGAAGAATTCTAGGAAAGATGAATTGATTTTAAAGAAAATTTATAAATTACTGTTATTTTTTAAACTGAATCCAGGTTATTTGCATCACAGCTTTTCAGAATTTATTTTATAATAAAATAATGAGATTCACAGACTTACTAATTTAACTGTATTAATGAATTCTCATGAATCAATTGGATTGATTTCAAATATTGGAAATTGATACAATCTAATCAAAACTAGTAATTCCACAGGAATAATATTTTTTCATTTAATATTATGAAAAAATTGCAAATATTTTTAAAACATACTATTTCTGTGTCTGACAAAATAATTTTAGAATAAATTTGACCTCTAATTATTATATAAAGTATATAAATACTGCGGAATATTAGATTAACCATGTAGCGAAATGAAAAACAGGTACGGATTTTCTTAACGTAAGAATTTAATTTTGAATATTCTAAAATGTAAATCACTTACTATTTTAATAGAATAATCAATAATAGCAGAAGGTTAATATTTAAATAATTTGGATATAATTAAAAAGACGGATTTATTAACCATTAACTTCCCCACATTTTTAGTAAATCTTATTTCGATCGTATAACCCGAATGTTCAAAATAATGAAGATAATTCCTATCTTATCCATCAGCTACGTCTGATGATAAATGATAACATCTCTTAAAAATAACTCAATTAATATAATTTGCTTCTAACATATATTTTTAGCATTGGAAAATAATCTCATGTTGACTTCTTAATAAAAATAAAAGGTAATTATAAAAGAAAAGATAATAATTGCAATAAGTCTGAGCAAAATATTCGAAATTTTGACTTAGTGGACTTGGTTTTGTGTTTCATTTCCTATAAAGTAAAGTTATTGTGGCTCTAGTACTTAAATAAAAAATCTAAAATATTTTTGCTTCAACAACTGCATTTCATAAATTCTGTATAAACGTAAAAAGCTCATTTTATTCTCTAAACTGATTAATTTTAACGAGGAGAAATAAAAAGTAGTTCACACTGAAATAGAGTCTTAGAGTTTCCAATTTCTACTCCCAAATTAATCTAACCGAGTTTAGTTTTGGTTGTTATTACACAATCATATAGAAATTTTTTTAAGAATGTCTTCCGATATTTTGCAATAAAAATAGTAAATTTAATTCCCAATGTAAGTTTTAATTATTCTTTTTAGAATGCTTATACAAAATAGAAATTATTAACAAAAAGCAATACATAGTAGCTTGAATTAACTGCTTGGATATTCAAGCACCAAGAGTTTACAAAATATTTTATGAAAATCCATCACACGGATATAATAAATATAACTTCTAATTTAGATAAAAGTAAAGAACTTGTAAAATTATCCTCAATTTTCTTAAAATATCATTATATTTGGAAAACAAAATAATAAGTTCCGACAAATCCATTTCTTAAATCATTTTTTGAGGGTATTTTATTTGCAGTTTAAACTGACAACATTTTACAAATGAAATAATTATGAAATATATTTTACAAATGAAATAATTTCAAGGGGAAAATTATTATTTTTAAGACGAAAAATGTGTTGAAAAAGAGATTTATTCACTTTGCATAATACGAATGTTTTAGTTTATTGTTGTTTTAAAACAATAAGAAATGTTGCATTTCCAATGAATTTAAGTACTTGAAATATAAATTATTCATTTTTAGCAAATAAAAAAAACATAATGCTGCGATATATTTAAATGGCAAAAATCATTTATGAAAAACATAAGATTCAGGCAACACATTTTTATCTTTTGCATGAAATATTGAAATAAAATATTATTATTAAAAACCTAAATTATAAAATTGCTGCGCAAAATGTATGCATATTTAAATACTAATAAGTAAAAAAATCTTTTTACTATCTCTTGACAAACAACTCATGCATACAATTAAGAAAATTTAGAAAAAATTTAATATTTTATCTAAGCGAATGCCTAAAACAATGTAAATTAGCACAGTCATAAATATAAAACAGGCCTATGCATTTGTAATTAAAATATGAATTTAAGATTTTTATTAGATTAAAATTTAATTTATTAATTAATCTTGATTAAATTTAATAAGTTATGTCAATATTATTTAATACATTATTCCGGTTATGTAAACTGGAAGGCATAAATGATTTCTTACTTTTTTCTTTAAAAATTTTTTTTGAATATTACAATAAATTGGATTGCTTCTTAAAGAAAATTAGAATTTTACAGATTTTAACTGCAATTCAGAAGAAAAGAACAAAAAATCGTGTCAATATTTTAATGAAATAAAATCATCCTTTTTCCACTGCCACTTTATTTTTCCTCTTTTAAGCATTTCTATAAATGTTTTTTCTTTCTCTAATCTCATGAAATAAAATAACACACATAAATCTCGAGGATCTCATAAATGATTGCAATGATTAGAAGGACATTTACCCAAAAATTCTGAAACACCTCTAAAGTATTAGGTTGGTGCGTATGAAATGTAGGATTCTTAAGTGATTGTATAAAACTGCATATCTTTTTCCAAAAGCGGTTTATGCAATCAAAGTATGCTCCATTCGCTTCAATACACTTCTCCCAACGAGATTTTAAAGCGTAGATGCCTGTCTTAAAAAAATTTTGGTCTTTAGAATTAATAACTCTGATATCGAGTTTTTTAGACTATCTTCATTTTCATAGTGTTTGCCCCTTAAAAACAGCTCTAAATGCTTGAAAAAATGAAAATCGGTCGGCGAGAGATCCGGTGAATATGGTGGATGCTGCAATGATGAGCATACGTTTAACCGATCCAGCTTATTTCGCTCTGTCAGTGCGTGCGGTACCCACTTGTCCATCTTCTTAACCTTGCCAATCTCAGAAAGGTGTCTCAATATCGTTGTATGGTCAACTTTCATCCTGATAGCAAGTTCCCTCGTGGATACGGCTGGATCCGCTTCCACTAGAGCCTTCAGGTCATCATTCTTCACAGACGTTTTGGGTCTTCCGCGCGGCTCATTTTGCAGTGACAAATCGCCAATCCGAAATTTTTCGAACCAACGCTGCACTTTCCGATCGTTAACCGTATTCTCCCCAAACGCTTGGTTTATGTTGCGTGCAGCTTTTGCAGCACTATTACCAAATTTGTACTCATATAAGAAAATGACGCGAATGTCGGCAGAATTCATATCGGCAATAAACTCAAAAGAAATAAAAAAGGGAAGACCTTCGAGAAAACCTATTTTGCTGAAATGAGTCTCTGGCAATGGACAATACGAGTATGAATGAGGTTATGCCAAATACAAAAGTATAACGAAAACAGGGAGGAAAACGTCCGCATGTAAAGAGAATCCGACATTTCATACGCACCAACCTAATAAAAATAGGAAACTCAGGATCCACTAACGAACAATTTAAGTTAAATCATTTTATTCAAGAACAAACTATAACTTTCAAGAAATATTTTGATTGCACAAATTTCATATTGTAAAAACTTTGGTATTTGAATTTAATATATTTTAATGTCTTTAAGCATTTAAAAACGTATTTAATTTAGACATTTAAGTTATTTTACGTAATTTAATTTACTGTACTTTAAATTTAATTTCAAGTTTATTTTAAAATCCAAAATAAAAAATGTCTTGCTTGACAGCGGGTAAAATAAATAGAATAAAACAATTTGTGGGTATGACTCTTTTCAAAGTTTAATTTTCATTATACTAATAGGACTTTTCAGTATAAATTAAAATGAAAATAAAGAAAGTATTTTCCTGCTGATATAAATATTTTTAGTAGTGTTATTTTATCATAAAAGTGGGGACTTGCCAAACTTTGTAGTTTTTTTTTCTAAAATTCTTTCAAAAATCAATGTGGGGAAGAAAACAGCATGAACAAAGAGTATTTAACAAGAGTTTTAATAAAAAAAAAAGCAATTGATTTCATTATTTGTACTCACATATCAACTATGTCAAATATACAATTGTGAAAAGAACCACATAAATAGCGATCGCAAGCAAAATGTTTTGATATCCTATTAAGAAATAACGTGATTTAGAATTCATTATTTTTGGCATATTCAGATTCATTTTACTTCTCGCTGAGTTTTAAATAACGCTTCAAGGGCTTCGGTAGTTTCAACTGATCGATACCGTGGGGCAGCAGGCAGGGGTTGTTCAGGGCTTTTCGAACAGCGCAGCGCGCGAGGTGCTTCAGTTCCCTGGGCTGCGGGTCCGAGTCCGGAAGAAGTGTCTCCAACTTCACGGAGATCCGAGTCGCTTCGAGCTCAGATTTGTTCGAAAGTTCTTCTGCGAAAGCGGACTTTATTTCTTTACTTGTTACAACCGGATCCGGAAGTGCCTTCCACAGCATATTCAACTTGTCCGGAAAGTGGCAGTATTTTGGACTCCAAATGGGATTGGGAACTTCCGTATATTTAAAAATATGAAGAAGAAGCAGGAAACGTCCCATTGAAACCTCAGCCGGTTTCATGGCTGCGATAGAAGCGAACCTGCAAATAAATGATTCTTTATAAATATGACATTATTGCTTGTATTAAACATAAAATTACTTTTTAATGAATGTAAAGCTATAAAAGTAGTTGCGCATGATTTTGGTAAACAATGTAAAAATTACGCAAGTCATTTGAAGAGAATATTACTATCGTTACAATGAATTGTGAAAAATACTACTTTTTTCATTCTAAAAGCAATACTGACACTAATACACGTTATTTTATTAAGAATTTAGGGAATAATATGTTTAAGAAAACAGGAAAATGAAGTCAACAATAAATGAAAGTTCTTAAGACAAAGAAAGTTGTCAAGAATAAAAAATAATGAATTTCAATGAATATATTTTATTGTAGGTGGGAAATAATAATTGAAATAATAATTCAAGGTTTATTGTTAAAAGCTGAGACTCAATAGCACTAATTGGATCAGTGGATGTTTTTTTTTATTAAAAAAAGGGTATAATTCATTTGCTATATAAAAATTTTGCAGTGCAAATTTTTCTGTTGACACAAAAAATTTTTATTAGCTACTATTAAGATATTACATTTGGGGCAGAGCGGGAAAACTAATTGTTCCAATACAAATGAAAGAAGCGAATGAACGAGAACCTTTTTAAAAAGACCACCTGTTGCGTATAGCTTATGGTAAGGAACGTTTGAAGTATTGGGAGACATTCATCAGGAAAACAACATGGAAATGATGAGGGAGATTTATTTAAATTAAAAGGAATAATGTTAATAAAATGGTAAGGACCTTACTTCGTAAAATTTGTCAAAGGAAACAAAATATTTTTAAAAAAGATGGTTTGTTGTGCAACTTAGATTGAATATTAAATATTAACGTAGAATTTCAACTTTGTTACTTAAAAATAAAAACATTAATAAAAATTTAAAGAGGAAAGTAAATTAAATTTAATTCATAAAATTTTTATTTATTAAGAAATATTTAGATGAATTGATAAACATTACATGATAATTGGAATACTTCAGATGAGGAAAACTGATTAACAATTAATAAATATGCAATAATGATGATTTCATAGTATTTTATATATTTGCTCTATTTAGTTTGTAAGTGAACAGAGCAGTAATGATCATTCATAATTTAAATTTGCAGATTTTATGTCTCTAAAAATAATTTTAAGACTAAATTAAAATTGAAAATTAACCTAATACATTCTTTTTTTATTTAAAAACAAAAATGCGTCGTAAGAATTATTACTATAGTAATGAAAGTGATATTCAAAGAAATATTGTATTTTTTATCATTATAATTTTAATATTGATTAATAATTAATGTGCAGTTTTGTAAGAATATAATTTATAAAGTTAAAGATTGATGTCAGTTTACAATTGCATGCCTTGTTCTAAAAGCAATACTAATAATAGCGAAAAAATTGCTTTGATGTATTTACAGAAACAAATTAAAATTTTTAAAATTAGCAAAATTTTAAAACTCTCTTACCATTTATGAAATAATATGGCATAGTGTTAAAAATAATTTCAAGTTTTAGAGTTGTCATTTTGATTTTAAAAAAATAACACAAACTTCTATCAGTATTTATTTAATTCATGATCTCTTGACACTATTAATGTGTGCAAAGATATATTTATAGTCAAATTAAAAAGTTATGTAAAAAATTTGTTAAAATTGAATATTTTGTGAAGTATATTTACTTAAAAATATAGATAAAATTTTATATTTACAATTATTTAATATAGCTTAATATAATTAAATGGTACATATACATATACGGATATATATATATATATATGATGATATATATATATATATATATATATATATATATATTATATCCTGAAATTTATATTATGGTACAACGGGCTTAAAATGTTCTAAAAACACTGTTTCATTTTGGATGATAGAATTGAACCGAGGTGTTTTCATTGTCATTCTACAATAAAGTAATTTTTATCCCAAGGGATGAAAAATTTTCTTAAATGTGATTGAAGTAATTTCACTTATCAAATTTTCAAATATAAATAATGAGCCAAACATTTTGATCATTCTGATTTAAACTTCAAACTTTCATTTAAATTTTCCAAAAAAGCATTCATTAAGGTGTGTTGCAATTATTTAGCTATACTTTTGAAAATAATTCTTTACCAACAAATTGTTCATGTAGAAGTTACAAATAATATATTTATTACTTATTATTATCTAATTCATGAAATAAAAATATAATAAATTTAAAGGTATACACACATAAAATGAAATAAAAATTATCTTATTAATTACTTTTAAATAAATTTTATTGTTTGATTCCGTATTTTAACTTAAATTTTAATATATTTTTTTGTTTAGCATAGTTTAATAACCAGTTATTAAACAATATATGCTGTGATAAAAGACCGCTCTATTTTAAGAAAAATAAAAATTACGCCTTTAGCAGTTAATGAACCTAGGCAAAATACTATAATTAAAGGTCTAATATGAATAATTGGTTAAGATTGATAGAAAATACTTGTTGAAAAACATTATTTATTTCATTTTAATTCAAACTTTAATTAACTATATGCTTTTAATAATAAACGTATGGTTATTTATTAAAAATACTTAAATATGCTTTAAAGTTATAAAAATTATTTAAATAATATAATAGAAATATTTATTTTATTTGGAATTAAAAATTGATCGTTTAAATTTTGATAAAGACTTTTTATATTACAATTAATTCTGGAAAAATACTACTGATTACAAAATTTCTTCAATAAGTATATTTAGCACAATATGCTATTTAACTCTTATATTGATATAAATAGCAGTTGATTTGTAGCAACAGTATAACACTCCAAATGAAATAAATTGCAAACAATTGTTAATATATTAATTAAAGGCATAGAAATAATGAATTAATTGTTACAGAAACATACATAAAAATGTGTGTTCTATTTATTCCTTAAAAAATAACTAAGCAGAAAGAATATATTGCAAATAACACTTGCAATCATGAAATTAAGGATTATTTCACGCATTAGAGCCCTAAAAAACAAATGACTATACAAATAATGCAAATAAAATAAAAAATTTACTCACGATTGTTCGAAGACCGATGTCCAAAAGGAGGCTCCTCTCCTCGTTAAGATTGAGTCAAAGGAATGTTCATGCCCCATCTCTAACGTCACTTTGAATACGTCACAAGAGCTAAATTTCAATAAATGATGAATGGACAGAACATTTTGGATGAAATGATAGGACGCTGAATCAACAACATGCCTGATATTTTCCAACATGATTTTTATTTTACCCGAGTCAGTTCGTAAAAGCTTGATAGGTATATCTTTGAAGCAAACAATCTCAAATAAACTTTTCCATAGGTGCCCATTGCGAATATCTGCTTCAAATAGTATATTAGAAATTTTGTGGTATATATACCATTTATTATGAGGGGACAAAGGTATATACAGACGTTTACAAAAATGCAAATATATCTGAATCCTTTTTTCGAGTCCAGTGAAGTCCCAACCTTTCAGGGGATCAATTTGCAATGGTAAATATCGATCTTCAAATATGGTAATATAATTGTCTAATAAGAAATATATCATTCTATTGTGGAAAAAATTATGTCTTCTTTTCATGTTGTTTTCTCTTGGGTTGCAGAGGTCCAAATAATTAAATTTCCTCGTGGTTCTGGAACGTTGATTATGGAACAAGATATTGATTTCCAAATCAAAATCCACTAAGGAATAAAGGTTTATATTCCCTTTTGCGATGTGATTTATATAATCCAGAGCTGGCGTAGAAGACATTTCAAAAATCATTCTTTTTACAAACCACCA
>JAJQOW010001488.1:0-46174 GCA_037975125.1 Latrodectus hesperus
TTTAGTCAAACTAAGAAGTTAATGGAATAAAGTATTAGCCAATTTATTATTTTATTACTATTTGTTAATATAAATAATTCATAAATAGATTACTTTCTCAACAAGGAATTTTAATTTAAATCCCACATAACTACCAGGTATGTCAAAGTTCAATCATACAACTTACAACTACCACCTACGTCAAGTTGTATATCCATACAACTAGTTATATAGTAATGCAACCACGATACTAGTTTATGTCGGGTCGAGATCCCACACAAAACTGATGTTAAATAATATGAAAGAATAATAATATAATTAGAATGCACCAATGATACTTTCTGGTTAAAATCATTTCGAAAACTAGTTTTAAGACAAGTGAATAATATTATGAATATTTGAAATGTTATTTAGGTTAAATATATTTAAATAATTCCTCTGACAAACAAATTTTTCTGTACTCTATTGATTGAGTATTTACTATAGCTAATCGTGAAATATTAACTTTGTTAATTTATATTGGTGGCTTACATGATTGTCTAAATTTTGTTATATTGTATATAAGAATATTGATTATTATATTAAAATTATAGTATGTGATTGTAATGCGATTATCGCATTCTGTAGAATTAAAAACAGAATGAAAAATTTAATCAATAAAATATTTTTCAGAAAAAATTATCGTACAATTTATTATATTTATAAAATTAATTAATATCAAATAATTAAAGATTTTTAAAATAATTTATCAATAGCCAAACTTGATGCATAAAACTTTCAGCTTCTTGTGAATATTTACATACAATTTTATTATGGGCTTAAATATTTTAATAATTTACAAATTATTTAAATTAACATTGTAAAGTAAAAACAACTCATCGTTTTCTAAGAAAGTGTTACCGGAAAAGAAGCATCAAATACCCCTTCCTTACAAGATTTAACTTTATATAATTTAAAACTACTCAGTTAATGAAATCGATCCAAATCTATTTTATTTATCTTCTGTTAAATATAATTAAAAAATAAATTAATGACTTTATCTTAATTATTTTGCATATGAGTATGTTAGTACTGTGAGTTTGGTAGATAACTTACAATATTTTTTAATAAATATTTACTTTCACAAAAATTTTATTTTAATTTTTTCAACAGAGAAGGGGAAAAATCGAATTAATTCATTTTTCGCAATGATAAAATAGGTTATCATGAAAATTGACACGAGGCGATATGATATAGTTAAAGAATATCGATGATTCTATTTCTATAGTTAAAAGTGAGACATTTTTTTTAAAATTCGTTTTAACTATGTGATTTATGACTGTATGATCTTGACTTCATACTATTAATATTCTACGATGCTTTATGCTTCATAACTTGAGTGCATTCTTCTTTTATTCCTGATTGGAATTTTAAGTTACCATAAAATACTAAACTATATATTGGACTATTTTCTTAAGTTGCAAAAATTAAAATTTTAATTTTTAAATAATAAAAAAATATAGTCGAGTAAAATTAGTTTATTAGATAATTTCTGTTAATTTTGAAATAAAAAAACTACTACGTAATCAATCAAACTGCGCAAAAAACAAAATTTTTCCAAACGATTTTATATAAAATTACAAAATAAATATTGGCATTGTCTAAATGCGTGCAATATTTATTCTAAGAACAGCAATCCAATTTAATTAATGTCATTTTTTATTTATATTCACAAAAGTATATCATATTTATATTGCACCTTGCAATAAAGTCAACAGATGAAAGCAAATAAAATGTAAAATGAAAATGGCGAGTAAATCTTCCAATTTATTTCCCATATATCCATTCTAATAGTAAACTTTAAGTCACAACTGTGCGTTTAATTCATACGCTACATTTTTTTATAATTATTTAGAATAGATTGAAAAAATAAAAGAAACATCATTTGGCTACTGATTGCCCATCGATTGGTTGCTTTTAAATTTGTTTTGTTTTTTGTGATTTCATGACAAATATATTAGTGAATTAAAGTAATAAATCAATATACATATCGTTGATTTTCTATCAAAATGTATGAGCTATATCTCTTGATTAGTAATTCTAAACGTAAATATAATATATTAGTACTTAATTCTATGTATTTATTTAAGGTTAGAGCGAATTCAAGAATTATTTTGAGTATTAACTGTACAATCATAAAGATGTAAAGCACACATATAAGAAATATATATACCATTTAAATGGGATAAGAAATAAAAGAATACGATTTTTAATCGAACTGGACCAAATTCATTCATTCATTCACTGTCGTGTGCCAGCTAGGCTGACAAAATGGGGTGCGCTGCTCCACTTTTCCAACTGAACCCTATTTTGGTGTGGAGTCCGACTTCCTCAGTACACACATGCCATAGGGACCCGTTTATAATGTAGGCAACCATTCACACCTCATTCATACAAGGAAAGGACAAAGACAGGATAGATAGAGAGAGAAAGTACATACATGCCCGAACCGGGATTCGAACACTGGACATCCTTATCCGTAGTCAGGCACGCTGACCACCTGACAAGTTGGTCGGCAACTGGACCAAATAGACAACTTCAATAATAGTAGTAGCCTCTTTCACCGATAGGTGTCGCAGCTCTTAAATGGAGAATATACGTAAAGAGTTATATGCAATAAAAAAAAAGCTTCAAGTCTTAAAGTATTAATAATTATGTCAAAAATAAATGTTGAAGCTTACTTTCGACAACACAGTGAAATAACTTCAAAATAAGTCCTAAAGTTTTCTGTTTCAAACAAGTTAATTAACAATTATGATTAATCATAGGACTTGAATCATTAGTAAAATTAATGATTCATTAATACCTTACCAGTAATTAACTAAACATTTGAACAGAAGATTAAGATATATTTTAATAACTTCAGGCAAGCGATATAATTCAGTGGATATAAATATAGAATTTTAATCAAACGAGCTCATTGAAGTCGGTGAAGAATATAAATTTAGCTCGATTATCATTTGAATATTTCCTGAAACACATTTTGTTCTATTTGATCCCGCTCGTTGAAGAGATCCTCATCAATTAAAAAGTTCTCTTTGTTTTTTGTAACGGGCTTGTTAATCAACCATTAAAATTAAAGCAATCCAACCATTTGATATTTTTTTCCTTGCATTGTGATGAGCGATATTTAATACCGCGTACTCAGCAATAATTATTGCTCGATCTTCTCTATATAGCGAGTTTCACTTCCTCATACTTGGGCATGTGTATCAATTGTTCTTAAAGTGCATAGTTTTGTTTTTTATGCAATGTTATTGTTGTTAAAATGCGGTAATTCTGCTTCACAGTAACCATCGCTTAAGGCTCTAGTCCGAAAACTGACTTTGCGTTACCTTAAGTCCTCGCTAAATAATGTGCTAGGAATAAAAATATAAAAAATAATAGATCAGCAAAAGAAGTAAAAAAGAAAAAAATTGAAACTTCATTACGCGACCGGTTAAAACCGGTTTAGAGGAATAATGGCTCTAAGTTTGCATAGACTTGGTGTTTTCTGGCTGATAATAGACCGATGAATGGCGAAATTGTGAAGGTAAGAAATAATAAAGAATTTTATTACTATAACGGTTATTTTTTTTATTTATAAACATGCTGAGAATAGAATTTTAATTCTTGAGTGATCGTTTCTAACGAGTGTGCCAGTTGATTTAAAATATTATTTTTTATTTCTAAAAAATCTTCAGATTTATGAGTTGTAAAATGTTGAAGAATTTTAATGAAACGATATCATGGAAGTGGATAAAAAATATGAATTTTGTTCGATTGTCACACTTAAATATCTTTCGGAATGAATTTTGTTCTGTTTAATTTCCCCTCCCTCATTGAAAAATATTCTTCTCGTCAATTAAAAAATTAATCTTAAATTAAAGAAATCACGGAGATTTCATTTTGAAAATTAAATTTATGATAACATACACTTGCTAGAAAGCTCTGCTTACAAACGCAGAGTAAATATTCTACAGGGAATAAATGTACATTATAGTGTCAATTTTAATTCTATTTTTATAGGAAGCTTTTTTTTAACAATTCCTTAAATACCAGTAACAATTTCAGAAGGATAACAAACATTATTTAAAAGTAATAATAATAATAACTAAAAATTACGCAAAAAATTATCGGAAAAAGTTTGCGTACTGGTATAAATTACAAAAATATTTGGTTATTATTATTTTTTTTTTTTTTTGCTTCCGTGAGCTTTTATGAAATGAAATATTGTCTGCATTTATTTTTTACTACTTATTTATTTTAATTCTGGTGGTGATACAACAAATAGAATAAAAAACATTGTTTTGTTGATATGACACAATAGAGCTCGCAAACAAGTAGACTTAAAATTAGACTAAATAAATCTAAGGGAAAAGAGGTTGTTTCCGATGAAGAGAGAAAATCATCTTAAAACAAAGGAATAATGGTAAAACTCTTCAAGCTATTGAAAAGATAGTTGGAAGAACTCATTTTTCTGTCTAAAGAATAATCAATAATTATCAGCCATCGAAATCTGTTATCTTAAAACCTCGGAGTAACCCACCATCAAAGTTGACTTTGTCAGAAATGATATGCATTCTAAAATCCTTACGTTTAAATCCAAAGATTACTGTATCTCAAATAGCACTTGATATTAGAGAAAGGTTAAAAAAATCTCTTAATGAAGATTCTATTTACGAAAAATTCTGAAAAAATCTGACTATACCGGCTCGTGTCGCTCGTAGAAAGCCATGTAATTAAACTACCAATAAACAAAAACGTTTAAATTTTGCCAGTAAATATGTTAATAAACTTTTTGAGTTTTTTTGACAAAGTAATATTCTCTGATGAAAGCAAGTTTTGCATCTTTGGCATCAAAGGGCGTAAACTGGTGTAGAGAAAACGAGGCTCAGCTTTTGAGAAGCAAAATTTTGTGTCTACAGTTAAACACGGTGGAGGTGGCATAATGGTTTGGGGGTGCATGGTAGCAAATGGAGTGGATCAATTAACTTTTATCAACCCAATATTAGATAATGTGGGTTATTTAAATATATTAAAAGAAAATTTTAAACAGAGCGCACAAGATTTGAACCTTGGCGATTGATTTTGGTTTTTTCAACAAGACACAATGATCCAAAACACACTGCCCACAAAATAAAGCTCTGGCTGTTGTACAATATCAAATATCAGTTGCATACTTCTCCATTATCGCCAGGTTTAAACAACATAGAACATTTATGAGACTTGTTTTAACGAAACATTCGGCAACATAACATAATATCGAAAGATATGCTAAAAAGAGTAATTATGATGGAATGGAATAATATTTCATCAGCAGAAACCGCCAAGCTAATTCATTCTTTGCTTAAATGATTGGAAAAGGTTCTTAGACACATAAAGGTTTTCTAACCAGATATTAAATTTTAATTGACAACCCATGGAAATTATTTTTCAAAGATTTCTCATCAGTATGCAAACTTTTTCTGATTGCTTTTTTTTTTATGTAATTTTTAATTATTATTAGTATTACTTAGAAACAGTGTGACTTATTTTTCTGAAATTATTACTGATATTTAAAGATAATTGTTAAAGAAAATCATTATATAAAAATTGAATTGATGTTGACACTATAATGTATTTTTATTCCATGTAGAATATTTAGGAAATTTAATCAGCCCTTAAAAAATAAAATCAGAAAATATTTTCCTTTTTATTTTTATTATTGAAATAAAGAAAATGCTGAAATTTTTATATTTTTGAATTGATAATCCTTATAATAAACTAAATTCCCGTGAATATAATGGATTCTATATAATTTCACTAGCTGATACAGCGCTTGCGATTTTCATCGTATTCAAATTTCCTCTTCTTTTTTCAAAATAAAATACTTTATCACACCTGTTTTATTTAAAAATCCTGTTTTATTGTAACACCTGTTTTATTGTAACAAAAATTATCGAATTTTGTTACAAAGAGAGACATACTTTTTTTATTTCCTGTTTCAGATTAGACACGCATAGCTCAAAACAACCCATATTGCATATCCGTGTAACAACTCATTATGCGATCTATCAAGTAAATGCTTTTCATATGCGTAAAATTGGTGAATTTTATTGATTTTCAATGTGAAAATTATTGTATTTTCATTTGAATACTTCGAAAAATTCTGCATATTCACAAATATTATATTTTTAACATCTGTAAGTCACAAATTTAGCTATGGAAGTACTAATCTTCAATTGCGCACAAGTTATATATTTCTTTAAAAAAATATTTCAAATTTGAAATCTTAGTGAATAGTTTGTTCACATTACTAGTCTAATTATATTATATTAAAATTGATTAATGAGATTAGAACAGCAAATATCTGGACTTTAGTCGAATATTTTGAAATTAAATCACCAAAACAGGAAACAAGACTTTTGAATTTGTTTGAGCCACGATAATAGTTGTGAAAAATTACATTTTATTACATAAAATTTCATTTTTTAAAGTTTTATTTTGAAATTAGTAATGACAATTGAACTAGAATACATTGGCTGATAGGTTAACGAACATAATCCGTTACAAGACTATGTTCACTATCCGAATAGTTCGTTAACCGATCGTCGATTAACCATAGATTTCTTTGTAAAATCGATTAATTCGTTCTGGAGATCTTAAAAATTAATTTAATAAAAAGATATATAATTTTTAGTAAGTTTATTTAAAAAATCATAAAGTCTTGCATATTAATCAGTCCTATTCATTTTTTGTTTATGGAGCATTGAAGATCATGACCAATGTCGATTGCTTTTTTCTGTTTTTTAAGACTTTCCTGAAGTGATTAATACCATTGTTGTGGTTGTTATTGTTACTTATGACACTTGGACAAGCCAAGCTAACTTTGCGTTAGCAATGCGAAATTAAGTCAATAGGTAGCATCTTTCGTTTTAATAAGAGCACCATGATGGTGAAAGTGCGACTTTGCTCTTTTTTAAATCCTCCAATAGATGGCACCACCAGAGAATCCACTCCCTCAATTTTGACATTGATCTGAATGAGGAGGAAATTTTCTCCAGACCATTGCACCCATGGTAACTGCTCAACGACCGACCACAGGACTTTCGATTCCACAGATTTAACGAGCACGTATATCGCATGTACTCGGTGGGCCTTTGGCGGCATTAAGAATCGAACCCCGTCCTTCCGGAAGGAAGGCCGATACCCTAGGCTACCACGGCCGTTATTGTTGTGGTAAATATCGCCAACCTTACTGATATCAGCTTGGATTGGGTGTCATGCTAAGAACATTGTTCTGACATCCTCCCACTTCTTCAAAATATCTTTAATCGCAGAGGTTGGCATTGGTCCCGATTCGGATTGGAATGAAATCAAAGTCGAAACTGATGACTTACTTTGTCTGTACATATTTTATTGGGAAAATAATAATTTTTTTCCAATACAGAACTTTATATTGCTGGTCTGTTAGTCAAGCAACATAAATGAAGAGAGATGAAAAAACGATTTTTGGTCAGTTGGGTTTGGCAACCCTGCATATTAGTCTCAGAAAACCGTTCTCGTTAGAATTCGTTTTAGTTTGTTGTCCGAACACGAAAATCTTTCGATAAAGTGTTTGTTGCCTGATTTGTTTGTAATCCGAGCTAAAATCGTTAACAGATTTTTTATGATTACCCTCAGTGCTGTTTTTATATAAGCTGCGGAAAATCAGAATTTGTGAAATGGATGAAATAGCTATTCGCTTTACGAATATCATTTCTTTTTCAAATATTTTATTTTACATATGAACTGTGTGCATATAACAGAGGATTTTTATTAACTCTCATACTTAATGGCATCCGTCGGAATTTAATAAGTATCCTTTCCAAGGAATGGTTTCAGAATCAAGGATACACAAAATTAAATAAAATAAAAAAGTAAAACTGTACAAGCACTTAACCCCGTGATTTGATCATTAAGTGTCCCCCCTGACTTCGTTTGACATCATTAAAAAGACATTTGGGCGAAAGTTCTCGAAAAAGGAAACATCCGCTACTAGAAATTTGATTTTTATGTAAGAACGTAGTGGTGAACTGTTACCTACCAAGATTTTATGTCTTTTGTTGAGAGACTTTATAGCCACACAAGCTTTGCTTAGATATCAAACTATTAGGATTATTTTTAAAGACTGAAGACTAGCGGATGATGCAAAGACAAATAAATATTGACGGCAATTTTAAAAATTCGTCATCTCATAATAATGAATATCATAAAAACTAAAAAAAGCAATTGGTTTAGAAAAGGATTATTCAGGCGTTAAAAACTAAAGAAGAATTCAGTAACGTTTCTCCATATCTTTTTTAATGATAATCTAAACTGCTTAGGTAATTTAATCATGATTTTGACCTACAAAATTAATGGGACGTTAGATAAGAGGTCAATCTTATTTTGAATATAAAATATCGTGAATACAATATCATACAATATGTAAATTAAAATGTGATTTAAAAAATCAAAGTATATTGTATGCTTTTTAGGGGAAAATGGTGTCTCTAATAAACCATACAATTAATAAACTGATTAAAAGAGAGAGCATGCATTAAGAAGCTATTTTCAGTATGTTTATTATTAGTAGTTCCTGACTTTTCTATAACAAAATATTTAATAAATATGGTTTAAGAATAAAAACTTAGAAAGCCAAAATTCTATACACTTTAGCGGCACATTCGTTGAAATTTATATATTTGATTTTATATATTCGTTAAATTTGTTTTTATATATTCGTTAAATTTGTTTTTAAACTACAAAATACAAACCTTGTTAGCGTTATTTGCAGAAATTAAATTAAGAGTAAAAATAACCCTAAATCTCAACAGATCTTTTATGAAAATGAGTACGTTTCTAAGTTGTCATATTTAGTAAATATTTTTTAAATGGATTAAACATACTAGAGAGCTACATCTAGACCCCATTAAAGGGTTATCGGACTTTATTAATAAAGTGGGTGACCCGAGTAACTGGAACTAGGAAACATTGGGTTTGGAGTTAATAGTACAAAATGCTGATAAAAGTATAGGTGCCCAATGACAGACAAACCCAACTCTAAGAAGAAGATTAATTAAGGAAATTTTTAAAAAATGAAATGTTCCTTGTCAATTTAAACTAACCATAAAAAGTTAATGTTTCGTCAAGTCTTTTTCATTTTGCTTTTTCTGCTGTTCTATTGTCCATGTGTTAATGGCTTGAATCAATGGAAAACGGCCTCTCAAACCGATGCTTTGCTCCTTACATAAGAAACCGCTTTATTAACAAAATGAACTACGACAATATTCTCAGACATTCGATCGTGAATTTCGCCTTGTTTGCTGCCGCTCGAAGAATGTTTTTGGAAGACGGGCAGCGAATTCGTGGACAAGTCGGATTTACAATTCCGTCTCAATACGATGAGACGTAAATGAAACGTTATCTGACGTCATGGATATTTTAAACCAATGAGAATCTGAATACTAGCATACTTCATAACTGGGCACTACTGTTTCAGAAAACACCTCCATAAAATGAGACTGTTTCAGCAAGACCCTATCTGCAGGAAATGTCATATGCTAGAGGAATCGGCCAAGCATATCATTTACGAATGCGAGGCTCTTGCCCTCCCTAGATTAACTGTAGGCATCATCCATACTAGAGAGTTACACCTAGACTCCAATAAAAAGGGTCTAGGTGTAACTCTCTAGTATGGATGATGGCTAAGAAGCAGGAACTTTTTCATTTTTATTTGACTTAAAATGAAAATTTGAATAAAAATTGTCAAATTTTAAATGTTGCAAAAGAAGGAAATTTGAAAATTTCCTTCTTTTGCAGCATTTAAAATTTGACATTTATCTCTGCTTAAAATAACGTTAACTGGGAATCGTGAAAGTAGCTTCATTTGCAATTTGTTGGATATGATCTGGTCGCATAGTTTCAATTTCATATCGTAAAACTGCACTTGATTTAAGCCCTTCGTGTGTTTCATCTCTGGAAATGTATTTTATCACTGAAAATCACCTTCTGGTGGTAGGTGGTGGTGGTGGATTAATCCCCATCTGGTCTAGTAGAATTAGACCAGATCCATGAGATCATAGATAGCCAAAAAGTCCAAAAGCAGATGTGGACTTTTCGTAGCCTCTTCACGAGAAAACCCCAAGCACTTCAAGATGTGTTGCGGGCAAAACGGAGCATTGTCGCACTTGGAACATGTTGGGTATTTTCTTTTGCTGTCCTCAAAGATCATACACTTCAAGTGGCCAGTAGAAAGTCGAGACAGTGTCGTCTGTTGTACTCTGAAGCCATTAAATGTTGTGGCGGCTCCAGGATGTCTTTGGAAGTACCAAGGGTGAGCAGGAGGGTCAGCCCAGGTTATAGAAGTAAAAAAATCACCTTCTTTCAGTCCATGATTATTTGCATCGGTATTACTTGGCTTATGTTAAATATTTTTTCATCTCATTTTCTGAGTTAAAATTATTTTTTCCTTGATCTTGTTACCATACGGCCAACTTCCAGAAGCTTTTTCGGTATATTTGAGGAACTCACTTAAGAACCATAATCCAATAAATGCCGTCGATGGTCTAATGCTTATCTTTCTTGGATTTATTTTGCAATTTCCTATGAGAATTTTGCTGATTCTTCAAGCATTTTTCTGTTTGCACTCACATTTTCCTCTCTTTTTGAAAACTTGACGAGATCTTAAAAGACTTAATTGGCCTTCATCAACTGTTGTGACTATATCTCTTGCAGTCCTTGAAGTATATTCATTAAAAACAATTATTTTAGGATATTTCCTTGGAGTAATATCCATCTTTGGACAACCAACACCTTATTATACGGAACGTTAAGTTAAAAAACATTAGCTACCAAACTAAAAGGCTTACGAATAAACTACAATGCTGGCAATCAGTCACCAAACCAGATAAGAAAAACATGTGTTTATCCTAGTTAATTCGAATAATATAATAACTTAGAATAAATAGAACTTCATCTTAATATAGAAAAAAACTAAACTCCGTGGCACGACAGCCGATGTGAGAGCTAAAGCCTACAGTGCACATAGCTGTTTTCATGACTGGAGGTTAGGTGGCAAGCCTAAAGCGAGACCCTCATTGTTAAGCTCCCAAGCATTCTTGTTACTTAGATGTATCTGATGGGATTGAAAGAAAGATCCCGGTATTAATAATATTTCTATTTAGGGATGGAAGGGAAGCGATATGCAAACGAAATCCTTGCTCAGCTCATGGTCCTCTCACTTTAAAATGCCTGATATTTGGGGATTTTGTGGGGTTGTTTGAGCATACCTAATATCTTCTAGACTTGCTTCCTGTAGCAGAACACATATTGACTCGTCTGTGATGATAAGAGTCCAACTGAAATATTGTAGAAAACATTTTCAAAAGTAAAAAAGCTTGATTAGATGGATTGAGGAGCACGAATTCGTGGTATCCAGGTTTACAGTTTATTATTGTGTAATCTTCTACGCACGGTAAGGACAAACATCGCCCCAGCATGCACACTTTTAACACAAAAGTCACATGTATGGAAGTCTTATTTTTATTTTGCTTCCTACAACACTATATCGATCTTTCGCGGAGATTGTAATATCTAGGTGAACACAGATACAAGTCCTTAAATAACTATTTAACTTTTTTGAAATTGTTTCCAAATTTGTGGAAAGAAAGCATGGTGAAGATTAACGAATAGTGCTACATTCTAAATAACTGTCCTGCTTAATAGTACTGCTGCGCATTAATGCTCAGATTTTTCCCTAAATATTCATGAAGTCATACAAAAACGTTAATTTTAAATATAAATATTTAAAATAAAAGCATATATAATCTCTTTTAGTCAGGTGTGGTGTTAAGAATGCAAAATGGAAGAGATAGGAGATATAAGAAATTTTAATGTGGTCATCGATTCTAATTTTTATGATTTGTATACCTAAAAATATACCTGTTTAATTCTGATGCTCATTGAAGGGGATAGATGTTGTTGTTGTTATTTTAGACACTTCAACCACCCAAGCTCGTTAGCCAACGGTCATGCGAAATTAAGTCAGAAGGGTGTGTCTTTCGTTTAACCAGAGCTCCTCGGAGTTTGTCTTTGCTCTAAGACTCCTCCGATAGATGGCACCACCATAATAACCATTCCAGCAATTTTGACTTTGATTTGGAAGGGGATAAAATTTTCTTCAGACCATTACACCCATGGTAACAGCAAGAAACAAATAAATTGAAAAGCTCCTAATCCAGATAAGTCTGCCGACTCCTGCTTTATATAAATAGATATGATTTGTTTGAAATGAATAATCTCTCTTCGTAAAATAGACAAACTTGGCAAGATTTTTTTGTAATATATATACGTTATAAAAAGTCGTATCAGAAACTGTACTATCTTTCATCCGTATTCACAAGCAACTTTTGTCACTCTACGCAAAGACTGTGTTTTTATACAAATGTGTGATTTTCATGTTTCTCTGTGTGAAACCCTGATTGGATGCTACTTAACCTATCGATCAATACACCTGCTTTGAAACATATATACTACTATTTGCATACTTTTATCTACTTCTACAATAAATTACATTCTCAAGTACTCCAATTAATTCTGAACTACTTTCTTTTGCGTGTTTAACTTCTGGTAATGAATGTTTGATTTGTTTGTCACACAACAGCCGTTTTTCGCATCTGTAGCTTAATTAAAGCGGGATCTACATTTTGAAAATAAGATTCTGAGCCACCACAAAGCCTATCCGGAAATAAGATTTGAACATGCGATAAATCCTATCCCCGTTCGCACTGCACTTTTTAAATTAATTTAAATCTGATTTAACTTAAACACCATTCTGAAAACAGCATTTGGACTCTCTTACACTTGAAAAACATATTTGCTTAAGAAAGAAAGAAATATTAAGAAATATTTGCTTTTGTTCAAAATCTTATTTATTTTTGTTGATATTATAATTAATTATGTTTTTGATATATTCATATTTGAGATTGTTTTTAAACATTTATACGCCAAAATGACTTTTATTAAGGCTATGATATTTTAAATGATAAATACGAAATCAAAGAACGTCGTAGACACATCTATCTCTTCTGAAATATAACATAACTTTTGAATGTCTAGTTATTAGTTTTATAAAAATATTCTGCTTCATCTTTTATATTTTGCTTCCTTTTAATTTATTTTGATCGGCTTCAAATATGTCAAAAAACACTGAGAACAGTAAACAAGATGGATCTATATCAATTGAAACGTATTTAAATCAGTTTGTCAAACTGATTTAAGATATATCGGCTTCAATTTACCAAAATCACATATTGCCATCGCAAAAAAGTTCAGTTAAGATTTTAACTCGTTTAAAAATGTAGTGCGAAGGGAGAGGGGTATCAGTGTATTCGTGGTGGCAAGTATTTTTATATCATCATCAGCATTGGCACGACAGCCCTTTGTGGGCCTTGTCCTTCTTCAGAAAGTCTCTGCCATTCCGACCCCTTTTCTAGAAATCGACCTCCAGTTCTTGACTTTAAGTATGTTGAAGTCTTCTTCCAGGCAGTCCTTCCATCTCTTTTTGGGTCTTCCTCTTGGTCTACTACAGAAAGGGGTGGTGTTGAAGACCTTTATTGGTGTTCTCTCTGTACTCATTCTCATGAGGTGGCCTGCCCATCTCATTCTAGATAGTTTTATTGATTTAATGATGTCTTCTTCTCCATAGATTTTGTACACTTCAAAGTTATACCTTTTTCGCCAGGTGTTATTTTCCAGGACAGCACCAAAAATAGTTCTTAGGACCTTTCTCTCAAAAATTGCCAATGTTTTCTCTTCCTTCATCGTCATGGTCCATGTCTCTGAGGCGTAGGTTAGAACTGGTTTAAACAAAATGTCTTGTATAACATTATTTTTGTCCTTCTCCTGATTAGGTGGGATTTCAAAAGAGGTCTTAGACCAAAGGAACAACCGTTTGCGGCAATGATCCTCTTCCTGATTTCAGGAGTGATGTCATTTTGGTAGTCAATCTCCGAGCCCAAATAGCTGAAGTTTCTCATAGACTGAAACTTAAATGTGCCGATCATAAAAGTCTCAGACTGGTATTCTTTTTACCACAGAACATGTGTTTTGTTTTTTCCATATTTACTCTGACCTTCATCTTCCCAGCTGCTTTTTCCAATGCCAAAAAGGCGGTCCTCAGGTCAGTTTCAGATCTTGAAATTATGTCGATGTCATCGGAGTATTTTTATATAAATGCTAAATTATTTTTGACAAGGATATATATTTAAGTACTAAAGACGCTAAGACAATAAGGTCACATTTCTGGCTATTTAATTATAAAGGCTTAGTTTCTACACAGGTTGCTGGTCCAAGTTTCCTTAAGTTAAAAATTTATTCATGAAATACAGTTTTCTCTATATATATTCATGAAAATCAGTATATATATTCATGAAATGCAGTTTTCTAACATGAAGTTAATTATTAACTATCACTAGGTGCTAATAAGTAGGCAAATATAACATTGATAAATAACTATTGTAGTATCCAAGTGTTTTGTTAGTTCGATCAACACGTATTGTCGTAAAACAAAAGAGAACGCAATAGAGATTTTTTCTGCTGCCTTAATTCTTAATCAAAAAATGCTGCAATGGAAAATGGTAGGATATGACAATTATCAAAAATAAGACGTTGCTCTTTAAAAAAAAAACTAAATTTCTGAAAAACAAGAAAAATGGGAGACGAATGGAACACCTAGCTTAAGTCAAGGTCACTTTCCCTTTTCGAACATCGAACGTTTCTCATTCTGCGTTCCATTCACGTCATTTCAAATTACTTGCCCAATCACACTTCAATGGTGAGCGAATGGCCTTTTTATGAGATGCTTCGACACAGTGGAGTTTGGCGATCATTTTTCAACGATCGGATGACGTCATTGGTGATCATTTTTGATCGGGAAATTTTAAATAAATAAATCGCAGAATATAAAAAGAAAGAAATAAGCTTATAGAAAGGTTATAAAAAAGAAAATAAGCAATAATTGAGCTTCATTAAAATATCTTATTTAAAAAGAAAATTTTTTTGTAAACAGGGCATCGCAATATAAGAGCCCCACTAATTGTAAAAAATAGATGAGACTTTTTGCGAAACAAATATTCATTTTTTTTTCAAATTTAAATACAAATTATTTAATACGAATATAAAAATCATTTTGAAAGTTTTAATTAAAGAAAAGAATTCATTTTTCATTCAATTTTAAAGCTTCCCTTGAACTACTTTAAAATCTAATATAATTCCATAGAGAGATTCATCATCAAATATTTGTTTGTGGTAACTTATAACATTTGAAATGAACAATTTTGAATGTTACTTTAATCTCGTGTGATATAACAAACTAATCAATTAAAAGTTAAAATTAATTAACAAAAAAGAAAAACAGCTTATCTGTTTCTTTTTATTCTCGAACATCTAAAAGATATTTTTCGAGAAATTTGAAGGTCAAAGAAAGGTCTTATGAGCATTCCTGTCACATAGCTGCCAACTCTACTGATTTTATCGGGAAACTCCTGATTTTTCATGATATCTCCCGATTTTCCGATAATGTATGAAAATCTGATTTTTGACAATTTCAGTGAAGAACTTATAAACAGCCGAAATTTGTTCGGAAAAAAGTCTATTCAGTTGTTTCATTAGATTAAGCAGTTTCAAAATAGCTTAAATATACTGAAAATGGGGTGAAAATGTTTTGAACAGCAGTTCACCATTTCATTTCTAAAAAGTGCTTAGTCAACAACGTATGAAAAAAATAAACTGACATGAGTTATTTGAAATGTATTATATTTTTTATGGACAAAGTATTTTATAATTTCTATATTCTTTGAAGTATTTGTTAGTGAATTAAATTTATTTAGTAATGTATTTTATGTAATTTTATAAGTTTAATATTCATAAATTGCACTAGTGTAGTAAAAGTTGCCCTATGAAATAAATATTGCGATATAAACGTTGATGTTTATTTTTTACGAGTAGTATATCCTTTAAATTCTCTCATAGTTCCTTTATGAGGTTGATGAATATTTTATTAAAATAATAAGATTAACACAAATCAGTGTTTAATCAGTGTTAAAAAAATGTTTAATGTAAATCATTCTCAGAATGCATAATCTGAAGAGTAAAATCTGAGAGTTTTGCAGTACTACCGTTTTAAACATTCTGTTTCAAGCAAAAATGTCGCCAATAGTGTCTCCTGTTTTTCTCTCTCACAATCAGTAGAATCTACTGATTTTTTTTCCTCCTAAGTTGGCAGGTATACTGTTATCTAAAGATGTAACTGGATTTCTACATATTTGCTTAAGTAGGATTTATGTAGCTGTTTTTATTTAGGTACTTATATTATAGCCTATGTATGCAAATGTGTGGGAATGCTGTAATATCTTCGGTTACTTAAGGAACTATGTTTCGTTTTTCATAAAAGGTTTCTCATGTATTTACATAAAGAATGAACTTAAGTAATGGAGAAATATTTCTATTAGATCATATTTCGAACGAAGTGAAAGGTAACATAAAAAAGTTAAAATCGAGTTGATGGTCAAGAGAAAATTATATATTCAGCTATAAAATTATTATCACGTATAGCCTTTTTTGTAACAAGAAGTAAGATTAAAATTTGCAATGAATTAAAAAACTATATCTCATATTTATGTTAGTCAAGTTACGATTTGCAATTTTTTTTGATGAATGTAAGTTGTTCATCTTTAAATTTCTTTACTAGGTATTTACATTTGGAATAATTTTTGCCTAATAACGTTAAATCAAAAATTATCCATTTTTATTATTCTATATATAAATAGAATTATACTATTTATGTTGAAAGTTGTAATAATTATTACACATCTATTTTTTATCCAAATTTTATCTTATATAACTTGCTACAATTTATTATGTCTCCAACATAAGTAATCAATTTTTGAATTGATTTTCTTTATGTTTTCTGCTTTTCAGCCAACACCGTAACATTGATTCTGTCTCATATATGATCTTTGAAAATTGCACAGCTATCTGTCAATCAAAATTTTCAAATCTTGCATCGGCAATCCATTTGATGGATTGCATTACATCGCAAACATATGGTTGCGATTGAATGATTGTGATACTGAACCCACAATGCCAAAACTTCACTAATAAGAGAGATATTGAAATCAATGATATAGAATGATTCGATTATTTCTCCACTGCACGCTCAGTGAATAAATAGAATCATACTTTTAATAGTGGAAGTTCAATATCAGCTACTTTTTGTCAACGAATGACGGAGTTTGTGCTCTTGTTTCTTAAATGCACATCTGCAAAGCCGTGTGTTTAGGTGTTTTCTTCATTTTATCACTTTTAATGCGGCTTACTATTTGTGGAAAATGCTTATGGAAGACATTACATGGTGAACGTTCCAAAAATTTTTCAACATCTTCCTACTATTAAGCTTCCACCACTTATTGGTGCAGAACTGGTAGCCAAATGGTTAGAGCTTGGCATGGATACTTACAGTGATTCGAAATTACTTTTATTCTATAAGTCATCATGGTCAAAAAATGACTGCTGAACGACAAATAAACCAACCAGCTCACTTGACGGTATTATTTGTGTTTATACATAATATGTGAAATACATATAAGTTTACGTGTCTGTGTCATCAAATTGGGTAAAAAAGGTAAGCTTTGGGCAAAATTATCAAAGACAATATTTTTAAAATTAAATACAAAAAGCCCAACATTAATACAAGATTTTTGTAAATTTTAATTCTAAAGGCTTCAAATGATTGAAATATGGTTAGAAATTGTCAAAAATCAAAATTGTAGAAGTGTTTCTACATTCGAATGCTGAAATGGCGACAAAATAATCTACGTTCGTTTTAGTTACTTATTTATTCGATTCTCATTTCACATTCCAATTTTCATAAATGGTCCGATGTTTAATTTAAATTGTTATGGTCTCATTTAATTCGATTTAATTAAATCAGAAGCTGAATTCTAACTTTCAAAAATCAGTTTCGATTTTAATTATTCGTACAGAAATTTCAACTGTTGATCTAAATAAAATATGTAAATTATATTTCTATGCATCACATGCAAGATTTCCCTTTGTGTTCATTTATTGCGCAAGTTCTAACGCCATCTGTCATCGAAAGGAAACTTAAGTTGAAAATTTTCCTTCATTTTTCTGTTGCTTCTAAGTTTTCTCTTTTCGCAATTGTCTTGAGAGATGACATTAAACAGAACATGTAAAATATTACTGATTGATGAGAATGTGTTTTCCAATACGTGCATCAGATGTGGTAAAGGAAACAGCAAAAATAATGACGGGTAACAGTTGACAATATGCTATTTGACAGTGTTTTCGCCAAATGTAGATATCAGTTATTATTTTTAAAGGAATTTCATCTGAGGAAATATGCATTATGCAAAGTCATCTCTATTTATTATAGTCGGGTTTTTTTTTACATTATAACATGTAATTTTATTTATTATACATAAAATGTACTGTTAAAAATGTATAAAAGAATGTAAAATGTTAAAAAAAAATTAATACTAAATTCCTTTGAATATTGTACTTATGTAATTACAAAATATATAAGTACAATTCTAAAGTATCCAACAAACTAAATATTTTTCTGAAAAAAAAAATGCTATACAATCAATGCTTTAAATTGATATGTATTTGTAATTTTTTAAGGAAAATAAATTCTTTCCGAACACATAGATTAAAAAATACGTTATAGGTATAAAATAACGTTATTCCCATATATGGTGCAAACTTTTAACAATTTATCAAAAACTGAAAAATTCGTAATGGCCAAAAATATATCATTAACTGATTGATAACCGAAACACTCGCGTTTCTGTAGAGGTTAATTAACGAAAGCAGTTAACAAAGTGTGCTAATTTTCTCCAAACCAAATAATGAGCTAGTGATGGTTCAAGTTTTATGAAACTTATCTTGTGTTCTTTTTTGAATATATATTTAGTAAGTAAGTGTAAGCGCCAGTGGCTCAGTAGCTTCACGCCGCTTCCCGTAAGCTCAGCAAAGTGAAGCATCATTTGCCGCGGGCAGTGGTTGGGAGGGTGACCACGGTGTACTCTCCTTCACTGGGTTGCTGGAACTCCGTGGGTTGGGGACGTGTCCACGTTAAACTGTGACGTCCAAAGTCCTTCAGCTGGTGTGGCGTGGATGTGGAGAGGAGGGTGCCAGATCAGGTGTGACCTCGTCACCTGACCGTGGTTCAAAATCACGAGGCACCTTAAAAAGAGCAAAGTCGTACTTTCATCTTCGTGGTGCTCTGATCCAAACGAAAGTCGCTGCCTATTGACTTAATTCGCACAGCCAAAGGCAAAAGCGAGCTTGGCTTGTCCAAGTGTCATAGGAAAACAACAACAAGATACTTGCATACGAGGTCATCGGACTCTGGTAGATGAAATTGTCTGCTTACTTTTGTAGAGAGAAATTGAAAGAGAGCATGAATTACGATTCATCTTGTGAAAAGTATACAGTAATTCTCCATGAATTAATATACGTGCTCGTTACATCTGTGGAATTGAAAGTCCTGTGGTCGGTCGTTGAGCAGTTACTATGGATGCAATGGTCTGGAGAAAATTTCCTCCCCTTCAGATCGATGTCAAAATTGAGGGAGTGGACCCTTTGGTGGTGCCATCTATCGGAGGATTTGAAAAAGAACAAAGACGTACTTTCACCTTCGTGGTGCTCTGATCCAAACGAAAGACGCTCCTATTGACTTAATTCACACTGCCAACGGCATAGCGAGCTTGTCTTGTCATAAGCAACAACAACAACAGTAAGTCATTTAAAAAATAATGCTGCAACTGTGATGAAGAGAACGAATGAATGGGAAAACAATTTTATTCATAAAAACATTTCATTTCAGTAACGAAAAAATAAAATACAAATTTTTTCAGCAGTATCGCCAAGGTTAGCAAAAAGTTACCAAGAAATATTAACTCTTTCTTTTATCTCAGCTTACGTTTTTTTTTTCTTTCTATATCCATAAAATGATACAAAATCACAGCAATATTTAATAGCATCCAATTCCCATTCTTCTCTTAATAACAACGACCTGCATTTTCAGCTTTAAAATTAATATTTCCCCTATCTGATTAACTGCAACGTTTTGTTAAAACATGATTACACCATTTACGTGTCTCACGCTCCAACAGCAAAAACTAGAGATCAAACACATCATTCGGAATCTTTTTTATATTCTATTTGCCACCAAATCTTCTTTTGGTCGCAATGAACATAGCTTTTTCTTCCAACTTCCACTCGATGAGATAGGCGAAAGAGTTAGCTGCCGAGAAAAGAAGAACGTGACACAATGGAAAAGGCAAGAGATCCCAACAAAAGGGATTGTTACCTCAGCATCTGCCGAGAAGAGGCAATCCGAAAGGGCCCACAGTGGTCCATTGTCGAAGGGGATTCTGTTTCCGCGTCTGGATCGGAGATAAGTCACTGAGGTTAATTGATTTTCAACGAGCTTTAATTTTGCGGAATGAATGGAAGAAAGAAAGAAACAAGTACCGTTTTCACGCAGCTTGTTAAGTGTAATTGGAGTTTTTTTTGAAAGCGTATCGTTTCCATTATCTCCGTTACGCATTAAGACTCAATTTTGTGTTCTGAGAACAACCGATATGAACAGGCGCTTTCCCGTTAGAACTCGTGTTGCCTTACGATGTAACCTGAGTCAAACTCAATTTGCTGCGCTTTATTTTGCTTCTTTCGGATTAATATGTTCGTTCTGTAAGTGACTCTGAATCGATAACAAAATGTTTCCGGGAAACTTAGGAGTATTGTTTTCAAATTGTTTATATATATATATATATATATATATATATATATATATATATATATATATATATATATATATATATATATATATATATGTATATATATATATATATATATTTACACTCACTGTCAAAAATTAAGTACAAAGATGTAAAAGGCAAAAAAATCAACCAATACTGCTTTGATTGACACAAAATTCGGCAGGAAAGTAGCAGTTATTTTTATGCATAAAATAAAATCAATTATTATATACAGAAATGAAAACAATATTAAATTTTTGTAAGTTATCGGATAATAAGACATACTGGAGATTTAAGCAGAATTATGTATAAAGTGAAAATAAACAGCTTAAAATGAAAAAAGGACATTAAAAGGGTCTGTGATGCCCCCTCATCTGTATACAAAGTTTACACATTGTGATCATGCTTTCAAATAGGTGGTCAACCACCGCTTTATTAAGCAATAGCCATTCTTTTTGTAGAGCAGTTTCCAGCTCAATAAGAGTGGCTAAAGGTGGGAAACGTGAAGATACAGCATGGCCGAGAGCATCCCAAAGATTTTCAATGGGATTAAAGTAGGGCAAATATGCTGGTCATGCCATACGCGCAATACCTTCACTCTCCAGGTAGTCATCGACGGTCATTGGGACGTGCGTTATCGTCCAATAAAACAAAAGTAGGGCCAACTGCTGCTGCATACAATATCACAGTGGGTTCTAGGATTTCATCTCGAAACCGGACAGCCGTTACAGAACCCCGTTTAAAGATGTGCAGGTCGGTGCGGTATCCTAACGAAATCCCTGCCCACACCATAATGCTTCCGCCTCGGAATGCGTGGTGTTCGGTGATGTTTTGGGGCTGATTGCGTGTTCCTTGTTCACGCCATATCCTTATACGCTTGTCATCTGGCTCCAGACCAAATCTTGAGTCATCAGTAAACATGGCATTGACCCAGTCCAATTGACATGTTCCCGGCACCACTTTAATCGTGCCCTTTTTGATTGGGCGGATAGACAAACACAAACTCGAGCATACAGTCCACAGGCGTTTGCGATTCTGCTTGGCTAAAATCGCAAAATATCGATCTTCCGCGGGGTTTGTAACCCTTGGGTGACCGGGTACGGGCCTTCGGACAACTGTCTGTGTGGTTTGGAATTGTTTCCATAAACGTGAAATTACAGAATGATGAATGCCGAAGAAAGGAACAACATTTGAGATCGACTTTCCTGCTTCAATGCACCCCACAGCACGCCAGCGCTCAGAATCTTCCATTGGTCTTCTGAAAGTCATAGAAACATGTATGTCTTGAAAACAAATTGTACGCAAGTTTTAAACACCTTCTATCAGCACTTACAATCAACTTCTGTAACCCTTCATAAAGAGCTGGTATCATATAAGACTGCCCTTTTTGCATATTTCTTGACATGAAAGCGCGATTGGCTGTTACCTAACATGTTTTCATACTTCCATCTGCAGTGATTTGCATCCTCTTCAATTCTGATTGGCTTCCGGAAATTAGTATTTTCCTTTCTGTGCTTAACATTTGGAAGTGATTGTATATAACTATTTTGATACTAAAAAAAACATTCGAATTCGAATGTTTTTTTTTCGAATTCAGTTTCCTTTCGGATTCAGGTTCGAAATCAGAATTCGAATTCAGTTTCCTTCAACAATCCTTTTTTGTATCTTTTTAGTCTCCATTGAACACATACAAATTCCCCCTCCCCCTGTATTTAACTATTTCCCCAATGTATGTATAGTAAAGACAGAGCCGTATATTTCCTATAAGTCTCGTAACATTCAAAGATTGTGTATTTTCAACATTCATGATACTATAGTCAGTTACAGGCGAATTCTAGTGGAAGAGGATCGAGGCTTTTTCAATCTGTCGCCATAGTAACTGGTAAAAAGTATGGTATAGCAAAGCTTCCATTACTTAAAACAAAACACATTTCGAATATTATTAGAATTATCCTTAAACTGCCGATAGAAATTTCTTAATTATTATGGCCGATAAGATATTTGACCTTGAAATCATTAATTCGAAACAGACTATTTCGCAACAAAAATTATCTGCAATTGTGATTCATTTGTATCAAACAAACAACTTGATAGAATGGAAATAATTTAGATAGCATTGAACTTTAAGACTTAGTATGACCTCTACGAGTCATAAATTGAGCTAAATAGTTTTGGTTGTATGTTATTATACTTATGTTAAGCATTTTAAAATTATCTTCAACATTAATACTTTATATTGTTGTCATGTTTATATCTTTATCTCATAGAGTAAAATAAGTAATAATTTCATTTAATGCACAATATGGTATTAAATATCTTATATTAAATCTATATAAAAAATATGAAAATTGAACAAGTGCAATTAGAAAAATTGCAAGCAAAAGAGAAATTATGTTTTCTTAAAATTCGAGGATAATTTTCTTTAAAAAACAATATTTGTCTGATGGGTTATGTGAATGATTTATAACTTTAAAGTGTATCATCACAAAGATTGCTTTGCAAATAGGAAATGAGATTAACTTTCCTATTTGCAAAGCAATCTTTTTTGCAATTTGCAAATATGTATCTTATATAGGATTCTCCTAAATTAATATTTTAATTAAAAATTATATATTTACGTACTTATAAATCTCTGATATGTTATTTCAGGATGTTTCTAAATAGTTTTTAGTCCTATATTCAATACTTTTTCGAAAAAATTCAGTTCTTATTTATTACCTAAACCGTGGTAAACAAGTATTACAGATTATTATTCAGAAGCAAGTATAAAAATTTTAATTTTTATTAATTTTAAATTTCAATTTAAAAAAGCCTAAAGCTTTAAATCTTCATAAAAATATTAAATTTTGCGAAAGAAAAAATTAATATACTAATAATATAAAGTGATATTATTAATAAAAACATTTGAAACATTAAGCCTATTACGCATCATTCGTTGTAAGCTAAATTGTAACCATGCAGCTGAATGGAATGTTCACAAGGTGTCCATTGATTCGTTTATGCTTGAATAAAAAAACCGCAAGCGTTTGTGCCACCAATAGTGCGATGAGTGAATGACGGATATGGACAGCGTAGTGGAACGACACTGTCTTTACTGACGAATCTCATTTCTGCTTGCAACATCACGTTGGTCGGATTCGAGTCAGGAAAATTGTGGTGAGAGACTATTGGACTGTTACTTTATGCAGTTTAACTCTGGATCTGCAGCAGATATTATGGTTTAGGATGTTATTGGATTTCATTCCTGTATCTCTCAAATACGTATAGCCGGTACACTGAATAGCCAAAGACAGCGGTACATTTCTGAACCTTGGTCCTCCCATGCCTTCAGTGCTTGCCCTGAGTTCTATTCCGTCAGGCCAATGCATCGATTGAAGCACGCAGTGGTCAAGTGTGCTTCATAACCTAACAGATTGAACTGCATCCTTGGCCATCTTATTCTGCCAATATATCGCCCATCAAACACATATGGCCCATTCTTGCACAATAACTACCTGATATACATCATTCTCTGCTACACCAGCTCAATTTTAAATATATGTTCTTCTTCTTCTTCTTCTTAGAGTTGGGTTTGTATATCGTTGGGCATCTCTGCTTTTATCAGCATTTTGTACTGTTAACTCCAAACTCAATGTTTCCTAGTTCCAGTTGCTCGGGTCGCCCACTTTATTAATAAAGTCCGAGTCCTTTAATGGAGTTTAGGTGTAACTCCCTAGTATGGATGATGCCTAAAGAAGTTAATCTAGTGAGGGCAATGGCCTCACATTCGTAAATGATATGCTTGGCCGTTTCCTCTTGCATGACATTTCCTGCAGATAGGGTCTTGTAGAAGCAATCCCATTTTATGGAGGTGCTTCCTGAAATAATAGTGCCCAGTTATGAAGCCTACGATTAAACGTATCTTCTGCCTAGAGCATCTTAGAATTTCAGAGGCAATCCTCGCTGATGATCCACAGAGGATTCTGGTCAGAGCCAGTCATGCTACCGATATCTTCCTTTCACCAGAAGAATGTGGTTTGGAGGTCACATCTACCTTCTGTGAAGGATTCATTGCTGCCCCTTCACTAGATTGCCTCTGAGTTCCCTTGTCTTTTTAAGCAAGGTCTACTTCAAAGGCTTCACCTGCAAATGCAGAAAGGTTTGTTATTTCTTGTGTCTTTTCAGCCACAAGATAACAATTAATAAGCTCAGGTAATACAACAGTCCACCCAGCATTGCCTGAGTTACTGGGCAAGGCAAAAAGCTCTAGAAGTTCGCCAGGCAACTAGAGGCTCCGTTAAGACACCATTACCACCGTGTCAAATAGCCCTAGGCACGGGTCACATAACACCAGGGTTTACGGGAGCTGGTTTGCGGTCTCTTATTCTATATTCAAGGCTATCCTGTCATTCCTACAGGACGTTCGGCGATCCATCACCTGCCGACGCGCCTGGTAGCTGCTCAGGCCCCAGGAAATATATGTTTAAGCCACATAGAATGCTAAACCCCAAATCTATATCCAAAGCATCTTTAATTCTTTGCTTAGGCATATAAAAGCTGTTACAAACAACGATGGCGGCTGTTCTAACTACTGATTATGTACCACCCAATCTGCTAACACCACACCATTTCTGATTAGCTAAACTGGCCTGTTCCATCATGTTCCAGCCCCAACTTATGTTTCATTTGTGCCTGGTTATCCTCTCACCCAATTTCATCTAATATACTTGTCTATTGGAGTCATCCAGAGGCAGTTGTGTTACTGCCCTCCAACCGTGTGTTGGGAAGCTGCGTTTGGGGCTCGTGACTGATGTTGCGGGTGACTCCCTTCCGACGGTGTCACTCACATTCCTCCAGCAATATCCATCCAAACTGGTAGAGCCCTTCTTGGGTTAGGTACAGGGACATTGCTTGTGTTTACTACTGATTTTGTCATCATTCATACTTCACCAGAAGCTGTAATTTTAATCATTTGATCTTTATGCAACGGGTTATCTGCCAAATAAATTTTTCTATGGCATTTCTTGGTCTATCTTGATGTTTCATTTTAGGTAGACAGTAGTTCATTTTCTTATCAATACTCTTAAATTTTGCTCAAAAAAAAGATAAGTTTTTTTCTAATGTCTATAAAATTAATGTTATTTTCTTATAAATTTGATAATTATTGAGATAGAATTTGATCGGTGATTGAATACCATGGCACATTTTTAAATTTTATTCATAGGAGAATTCTTTTCTTGCCTGATTTGTTTTGATCTAGTGAAAATACGGATTTATTTTTAGTAATATTTTATACTTAAAAATATCTATGTTTTATGCAGGAGGAATAATTCTACGTAAGAATATGTGCCGGAAATCTTTCCGCGGAAATCTTTTTCCATGTTTTGTATCATTGCTTCACCCTATGAGGAATACGTCAATGTAAGAATATGTGCCAGAATAGGAAATCTTTTTCCATGTTTTCAGTCATGGATGCACCCCATGAGGAATACTTCAATGTAAGAATATATGACAGAATAGGAAATATTTTTCCATGTTTTGTGTCATGGATTCACTCCATGAGGAATACTTCAATGTAAGAATATATGCCGGAATAAGACAGTATTTTCCGTGGAAATCTATTTCCATGTTTTGTGTCATTGCTTCACCCCATGAGGAATACTTCAATGTAAGAATATGTGCCAGAATAGGAAATATTTTCCATGTTTTGTGTCATGGATTCACCCCATGAGGAATATTTCTATGTAAGAATATTTGCCAGAATAGGGGAGCATTTTCCGCGGAAATATTTTTTCATGTTTTGTGTCATTGCTTCACCCTATGAGGAATACTTCAATGTAAGAATATGTGCCAGAATAGGAAATATTTTCCATGTTTTGTATCATTGTTTCACCCCATGAGGAATACTTCAAAGTAAGAACATGTACCGGAATAGGACAATATTTTCCTTGGAAATATTTTTGAATTAATATCAGAAGCCCTCGTATCAGAACCATCCGTGGTGTTGCAGCAGAAATTTTAAGTGGTCTTCAAAAATTAAAATATCAATCTAAAGTGCTGTGAATATATTTTCTTATGATCGGAATTTTCATAAAATAGTCGCATATTTTCTTATATACAAAACATGAGAAAAATTTGCGAAAAATGATGTATCCAATTGAATGTATTTTTATTCTTGCTGATAAAAGTCACTACGGCAAACTCTTCATGTATGTGAAATTTTTAAAGTTTTAATTTTCTAATTGTCCAATTTTAAAAAGTTTTGTAAATCTTGAACTAAATTGATTCTAAAGATTCATCTAAATAGTTCAGATCTTCCAGATATCACATTCCATTTCCTGTTAAGTAGTCGGTTCAATTAAATCTTTGAACACTGATATTAATATTTTCATCGATCTCCATATACTCCTGTTTTGCAAATCACAGCAAAATACTTTTAATCTTTTATTTAAATGCGCGTAAACGCCACATAACTCGAAACTCCGCAATCCTAAATATTTTATTTTTAAGCACATAAGCACACATCACGGCGTATTTCTCCTGAAAATTAGTATTCATAGAATTTTTTTGTCACTCATTTTAAGTTCAATAAATTTTGATAAAGCAATAAAAAATTGATAAAAGGATGAAAAAAAGGAATGAAAATATCATTGAAAAAGTTCCCAGGAATATTTTCATACTTCGAATGTCTGTAAAATATATTCTTTCAAGTGATTCAAAATTTAACAACTAAGGAAGTTATGGATCCAAGGGTAATTTTCTCTTTTCAGGGGATAAATATTTTTTTTATAAAAAAATGCATCATATAAATATTTGAAACAGCAAAATAAACAATACTACTAATCGGGAAAATGAGATAAAGATAAGCTAAATAAATGTAGATAAAATCGTACTAAAGTAAAGATATAGACTGAGAAAAGCCAACTATCGTTACTTTAATATGGAAAGAGGACTGTGAAAAGTTTTCACTCTGTTTTTAACGTTTTTAAAATAGAATCATTGCAAGTAGAAAATCCGTTGATGAAGCTATTAAAATGGCTTTAAATATGCTTTCATATTAGTAATAAAGGAAACAAATCAACTTTTATAGTTTTGAAAAGTAAAAAAGGCAATAATGTTCACTGAATTTGACTGAGAAATGAAACTTTATGCAAAATGTTTAGAAGAACTTTGCATGAAAATTCTTCCATAAACGCGATTCATGGAAACACATTACTACGAACGATGGGGCATGGGTTTATCTATATATTAGGTTGGTGAATAAGTTCGTAGCGTTTTTACCGAAGAGTTTTATTTAAGCAAAAGACAATAATTATATCAATCAGTTAATCAACTATATATTCGCCGTTGCTTTTGCAACCTCTTCCCACCTCTCGACCCATTTGTTGTTGCCGTTCCGTCAAAAATCAACTGGCCTGGTGTCAAAGAAGTTGTTGAGCCTGTTTTTAAGGACCTCTTGGTGCACTGGGAAATGCTCGAAAATAATGCCACAGTCAACAAGGAGCTCTACATTGCCCAGCTACACCGCGTGAATGAGACTACTCGACTGAAAAGACCTGATCGACATGGTCAAACCATACTCCTTCACGACAACGCCAGGCCCCATGTTGCACAAGTCGTCAAAGCCGCACTCCAAGAGTTCGAATGGTAGATTCTTCAGCATCCGCCGTATTCTCCGGACCTTGCACCGACCGATTACCATCTTTTCCGCTCCTTATCAAACCATATGAAGGGCGTTACTTTCGATAACAAAGACAAAGAGGTCCTTAAAAACTGGCTCAGCAGCTTCTTTGACACCAGACCAGGCGATTTGTAGCGGAACAGCATCAACAAAAAGATCGAGAGGTGGGAAGAGGTTGTAAGCAGCAAGGTTGAATATATAATTGATTAACTTATTGATGTAATTATTGCTTTTTGTTTAAATAAATGTCTTTGGTAAAAACGCTACGAACTTATTCCCCAACCTAATATTTGTTGCAAAAAAGCCTTTTATGTCAAACACAGTGAAAAAAATATCAACTATATTCCGTGAATGTAAAAAAGCTTCTGTAGAGACTTTATAATTATATAGAAGGTTTCTCTTATACAAAAGGAAATTTTAAAGAGAAATTAGAAGCAATATTTCTAGAAATTTTACGAAAAAAAAATTGTGGGAAAAAGCTCAACGCATGCAGACATTAAAAATTTCTTTTGGAATTTTCAATAAAAAAAATTTCAAAATCTTTCTAAAATGCTTTCTAAATACGAATTGTAAAAAAAAAATCGAGTAATTTTGAATTATAATTAGTGATATGATCAATAATGCAGCAAATTACAATTGATGAAACTTAGAGCTTTAATCATCTAATGAGATATTCATTAAAATGGAAGCTCCAAATTTAGCAAATTATCTTTCACAAACATTTATTGATATTACAATCTGTAGAAGTATATAATTGATATCATGGACAAATAATGGTAACAAAGCAACCTTTGTTGTTCAACTGAGAATCCCACGGAAGTTTGAAAGGGCGTTGGCGGTTACCAGGTCCCGGCCTCGTTTTGTGGAATCTCTATAATTACATCAAAGTAAATTCGTCCTTTTATACTCTATCCAGAACAACTTTTTGTAAGCGCTTCAGCTACATAAAAACTTTCAGCTGACAACAAAGCATGGAACTACTTGTTCATTCATTAAATATCAATTTATGGGACACGGGGTATAATAATACAAATATTCTTCCTTTTTGGAATGAAGCTTTAGCAAGATGCTTGCTGTTCATTTGTTGTTTTCATGAATCGCTTTTTCATGGCGAATTTAATCTTATTGTATTCATTTGTTTAATATGTTCTTTTCTTTTTTTACAGGCAAAGTAAATAGAATAATTGACATTGTATTCTCTCACTATTTTTAAGTGATTTTGCCGGAAAGTTGGTTCTTATACTTTATGAAATTGTTATTCAGAATAATCTAAAGAAAAATAGGCACAGATGCCGTACCATAATCCAGGATTCCAAATTCTGAATTTTTTTGGTGATGAAGAAATGTTGCCAAGATAACGTATTGTGGCGTGCGTGATGACGTAAATGTTAGGGTTTCCAAAATAGAATATTCTTATAGGTCTCCATATGTATAACGTAACAAAAACGAGGTTACCAGATACATAAGAAAATCCGCCAAAAAATCACCAATCTCAGAATTTGGCATCCTGAATTATATGGCATCTGTGCCGGAAAATAATGCTTTTATCTAACAAAACCCTTTCAATCAATCGTAAAGTCTTATATATATGAGTGAATAATTTAAGTTAATATGATGCTATACATATTTATAATTATATAAGGAATACCCGAATTTAATTTTAAAAAAACGTATATTTATTAAGATGATTTATATACACGAAAAACATTATTGTACTTGATGGAATTGTATGCAAAAATAAAAATTAGGCTTTACGCATGCGTCGTAGGTACGAAGTGAGTACACAAGATGATCCATGTAAATCTAGGTCCATTTGTTATTTTATTGAAAGTGTTGATAAGTCTTTCAATATTTTTAAACAAACATATTTCGTGATTTGCAATAACCAGGAAACAATAAAAATTTTAATGGTAGCTTATAATGAAAAAAGAAAGATAATCAGGAAAATAACGTGCAAAATAGGATACTTTCAAAATATAGTTGAAAATGTTTTCTTCAAAAAAATAATTAAATTTACTGGATCAGTTAAATGTTCAAGGTATGTATCTATCCTTTCTTCAAAGGATAAATGCCAGTCGTTGCCATAGCAAAAAATTCTATTCTAACCAGAAACTGAGTAGAGCAAAATGGGATTTAAAAATATCTATTGTCAGACGATTTCTTAAACAACACTTTTTACATTGTTACAATTAAATTAAAGATTCAGCTTCATATTTAAAATCATTATATAAAAATGCCGGATTTTAACTTTGGAAGAATGAACTTCGAAAAGATTTGGATAAAAAGTTATTTTAAAGAGGGACTTTCTTAATCTCTGGAGAACAAATCGAATCAATAGGATAAGTAAAAATACCTCAATCATACTTTATTGATAAAAATTTCATCGGAAAAGCTTTGGGGAATTCGATGATTATATATTCTTTTAATATAACCGTTCCTGGCTCCTGAGCTCTGGGTTCTGGGTTCGAATCCCGGTTCGGGCATGGATGTTACTTTCTTTCTCTGTTTCTCTGTCCTTTCTTCTGTGATGATGTATGAATGTGGCCCACCCTATAAACGGGTTTGTGGTGGTATGGCGCGGGTAACGCTACTCGCCTCCGTAACTTGGTTCCCAGGTGCCCGCTGGGTAACGACAAATGAGTAGCAGTTTCTGGCCTTGTTGTTGCATAGGGTTCGTCACCCAAGTGCCCGCCTTTGGAAAAAAAATTCTTTTAATAAGACGAAATGTTATCCATAGAAGTGGCAACACTAAACAGTAATACAAGATTAAATAAAATTAGATAAAGTGTTTGCAAATTGAATAGTTGCTATTGGAACAGTCAGTTTGTTCTTCAAATCTTAACACAATACAAAATACTTGGAGATACTTCATCCAGCAAATAAGTTAAAAAAATCTTGAATAATTCTTCTGCTGTTGAATTTTAGTTAGCTATTGTGCACACAAAATATTAGATGATTCAAAGATTTCCAGTGAGCAAATAAAATAGAAATTAATTTGTTAACCATGAAAATGGCAGTGGAGTAAGCTATTAATTTCGTTCAACCTATGATAACAAGCAAATTTGCGATATTTTTTATCCAGTTTTTGTCTTTTGATCAATAAAAAATTCTATATTTTTCCAAAGTTTTCATTGCTTTTATTTTATGGGTGTCCAGAGCCGACCTAAATTCTCAACATACAAAATTTTCCCACCTTTAAGCTATTTTTAAAGAAATATAAGAATATTTGTGTATAATATTGTGTAGATTTGATTAAACACCTGTGGAACATTAAAAGAATGTTACTGAGCATGCTCATAAAGTCAGATATTTTATAAATCACGTGATGAAATCATTAAATTAATTCGATGAAACTTTTAAATACATTTTTACTGTTTTAAATAGTAATGTTCTGAAAGTATATGTCTTACACTTTCAGAATATTTTAAAATCAACTGTTCAATCTGATCCTAACTGTTACATCTTTATGTGAAAATTTCTCTTTAAACAGTACACAGATTCCGTATATGTCATATTTATGAAAAAATGGAAAGGGTTAGAGAAAACATGAGAAAAGATATCACTTATAAAATTTTTCGTAATTTTTAAAAAGTATTTTTTTTTCATCCGTATATCATTTTCTATTCTTTCCATTAGATGTATCTGGGTTCGAATCTCAAAAATATGTTTTTATAAGGATCCATATTGCACTTTTTTGACACCATCTGGCAATCACTTCTGTGATTTCAATTTTTATTCAAATCATTTTCTCTAATTCATATGCTGTTTCAACATGATGCTAAATAAATTTGTAATTCCTTAAAAAAAAATACTCTTTTTGTTTTATGATTGAACTTTAAATTACTAATATATATATATATATATATGTAAATAAATAAATAAATAAATAAATAAATATATATATATATATATATATATATATATATATATATATATATATATATATATATATATATATATATATATATATTAATGTAAATATTTCCCGGAATGCATCTTAGAACGTTTTGTAAAGGCTAAATTTCAAGTAAGAAAATTTTCATGGATTTGGTTAAAAAGTATATCAATAAATTTTATAATTTCTGAAAGAAAAATGCAAAAAAAAAGAAGAGTAAAATCTGAAGAGTCTTGTAGAAAAGCTGTTATTCTATTTAAAATTGAACCTCTTTCAGCGCGTAATATCATTGATCGAGTTTCTGCACATTGCTCGTTGACAACAGGAATATATTTATTACACTTAATTTAAACAGTTTTGGTGGCAATAGATTGCATTTATTAAAATTCAAAATAATGAAAGATTTATTTTTTTATTTTTCGTTTGATAATTGCATAAACGAATGAATTTTGTCAACTTTGATCACATTGAAGAATTTTAAAATCCTGTAAAATAGTATATATATATATATATATATATATATATATATATATATATATATATATATATATATATATATATATATATATATATATATATATATATATATATATATACATTTCCCATTTATAGAATCATCACATTATATTTTTTTAGAGCAGTAATTAGGTTACATACATTTGCTTTCATTCTGCAATATATTCTTATTGAATTTAATACAAAACAGAATTTATGCACTTTATGCACAGAATTTATGCACAAATTATATTTTGAAGCAAGTTTTATGAATCCGAAATTATTATTTCAAAATATATCAAGAAGAACTACTTTTATGTTAATTATGTTTCGACAATTCATATGTCAATATGCAATAAGGTTATTTCTCCGAGATAATTAATGAATTCCGTCAACCTAACTAAGTAATCTTTCGCCATAAATTGTATGTATACATTGACAAAAACGAATATGTAATGTTTATTTTATTACTGTTAATGTAAGTTCACATTCTTGTCTTCATATTTTTATTTTATAAGTCTGGTCATTAAACTTTGAATACCTCTTTTACAAAACCTCTTTTATGTATCCAATGTCAAAAGAATAAAAAGTGATCATTTATTAAGAAATCTTATATATATATATAAATAAATAAATATATATATATATATATATATATATATATATATATATATATATATATATATATATATATATATATATATATATATATATATATATATATATATATATATATATATATATATATATATAAATTTCGTGTCACGATGTATGTTCCCGATAAATTCCGAAATTACTGAACGGATTTTGATAAATTTTGTAACCATTTATAATATAGTCCAACTTAAAAGATAGAATAGTTTTTATCTCTTAATTATTATTCTCAATATTTATTATACGACATTAATGTTTATTTATCGTTAATTTCTGTAAGTTCCTAATAGATGGCGGTTTAGCATCTAAGTTGCACAGGTATTCGGCAGATGGCGACGTATTTATTTTTCTAGATTCTACATCTTCGAGAAAATTAACGTGCGCGCGCAATCGCGTGGTTAAATATAGAATTTCCATATATTTTTATCATTATATTTTCATGATGTACATATATTTTCATATATATTTTCATATATTTTCATGATACATATATTTTCATGATGTATAATTATAATATAACAAATTTTTGTGAATCACTTTCATAATTATACTTTGTATTGTGTTATTATTGTGCGTGTTCAGTTTGAATATTTTTAATATTATAAATAGTAAAATAAAATTTTATTTATTGCTGATTTTCTCTACTAATTTTCATACCACCTCCAAAACATGTAAGTATTTCTTGACAGCCTTTTATTATTTTTATTTTTATTTTATAATTTGATAATTATTAATTTATTCAGTAGAACATTTTGATCTAATTTATTTATTCAAATGATAAATTCTTTTAATTTTTTTATTTCAGTATAATACCGCGGAAAATTTTTTTAGTTTTTAATAATTAAAAATTGAAAAAATAATAGTTCGATGTCAATGTTATCTACCTCATTTATAAATATTTATTTTTAGATGTTTTTAATTTATATAGTATATTTTATAAGTAAGTCACTGATTACTAACTATAATTTAATATAAGATGAATAAAATGTAAATTCAGAAAGTATATGTCGATTTGTGCTTAATTTCAAAATTTCGATACTTTACCTATTACTTTTAAATTTTTGCGAAACGTTTTATTTTTAATCTCATATAAGTGAACCTATTTTAAATTTTTTTAGAAAATATTAATTTGATTGTACCCAAGAATTAGTAAAAAATTTATTCAATGTATTATAAAAACTCAGCCACAGCAACGCGTGGCTGGGTCAGCTTGTATATATATATATATATATATATATATATATATATATATATATATATATATATATATATATATATATATATATATATATATATATATATATATATATATATATATATATATATATATATTTATTTGAAAGCGCCACCAGAGGGCCTCTCACATGTTCACCGTCAGACACACGCAGAGGAGACGACGAAGAAAGAAAACGATGAGGAAATGGAAGAAGAGTTTAATTTGATGTTGTGATTTTGGACAGTTCGAAATGTAACTAAGACGTTACTATGTGATTAGATATTCATATGTAAATAGCTTTTTCTTATTTTGTCCAAAATCATAATTAAATCATTCAAACAATAATGTGTTGATTCCCTGACAATAAACAGAGCGAACCCACGTTAATGGTGTCAAATCCAATTGTACTAATTGTACATGATAGTCCATTGTATATCTGAACTCTTGCATTTTCTTAATGTTAATCGTAAAGCTTTTGGAAAAAATGTTTTAAACAGTATAAATTGTTTGTTATCTAGGGCTAATTTTAAAACCTTATTTGCAGTTATAACTAACTTTTTATATATTGTTTATGGTGTTTAGTAAAATTTTGTTTTTTTCTTTCATGGTTACACATTTAACATTACAAAAATTTTAGTCCTATATGGATTCCTATTTATTCCTTAATTATAAATCCTAATATGCAGTTATTAACTAACATTTTATATATTGCTTATGATATTTATTAAAAATGTTTTTTTTTCATTGTTGCATTCAATATTACAAAACATTTATTCACGTTTCATTAAAATAAGCCAATTTATTACAATTCAAATTTTATATTTAAGTTTTAAAGAATGTATATAATATATTAATTGCAATGTTGTTTAAGTCTGAAACCAAATTATACTATATATTATTGGAATGTGGTGCAATTATAATTTTACCTGCATTATTACTATGCAGAAAAAGCATTTTAAAAATTTATATTATCGCGTTCAATAACGGAATCGTATTTGAAAATGTAATCATAATATCGTCATAAAAGCAAACTTTCTGTTTTTATTAATATTTAAAATTGGAATCACGTATTATTCGGAGTAAATTCAAAAGAAAACTAATTAACTCTTAAATAATTATTAGACCAACAATAAATTATTAATTTAAAAGTAATGGAGATAACACCTGGTTGTGGATAATCAGGCAACAGTAAGAACTTGCCTACCACGTATAGCAATCTGAAAAGAATTTACATAGATTGTGGGCCATATTCACCTGTTGCAAAGGAGAAAACAATGAAACTTCAAAGCACCAACCCTGACAGATGTGCATGCAGGAAGCAGATGCGCGATATCCGTCATCTGTTGTCCATCAGGGGCTGGTACTTCCCATCCAACTATTAGGAGACGATGATAAAAGATTGTATTGTGTACAATGGACGTCTTATAATAGATGGAAACTATTTTGGAACCTTTTTATGCATAGGGGGCTGTAGTCCCATACCCCGAGTGACGAATCCTGGAAAATTCTCAAGCACTCTCCTCGATATGCATGCTGAAAGCAGAAGTGAAGCAGCCATTTCCCGTTATTCAGTAGTGACTGATTTTGGAAAAATATCAGATTAAAAACCTTATTATTTCACAAGATTCTATGAAAGTTATAATAAACCTAATTTTTATTTTATTAAGTTCACAAATGTTTTTTTTAAATTTATTTTTTACTTTAGGTGATTAAAACTGCTAAGCATTAACAATGGTTTCGTAATTTTGATTCCAATCAAAAGACGATATCAACACCTGAACTATCATCCTCTGTTCTAAACTACTAGACCACTACAGCGGAGCGACATTAGATTACTATCAAAGATTAAAATATGTAGCACTTTTAGCCCATGAATTTCCTTGGGCTCAAAAATTAAACTCTAGATTTCGCATACGATAACTATGATTTTCTCAACTAAGCGTTTAAAAATTTTTTTGAAATCATGAATTATTTTATAAATTTAAATGTATGAACTAGTTTTGTAAACATCTTTCAGTGTAATAAGATCAGTCTGTGTGTGTGTGTGTGGGAAATAACTTGCTCAGCTATAATAATCTGGGTCTTTACGGCATGAATTTCTTAAATATTTCCATAATTAAAAAAAATGATATCAAATGTATATATAATGAACGATTGTCTGGAGAAATTTTTCATTTTTTTTAAACTTTCATATTCTGTATAATTTTTTTTATAAATTATATTACATCTATATTTAATTAGTATATTATATTTATTCATATAGTAGATATTTTATTTATCGAAATAAAATAATGAAAAAATCGTTTTCCATTTTTTTCAACAAAAAAAAAAATAGTCAGTTCTTTTTTAATGAAATAAAATGATGAAAAAAATCGTATTCCATTTTTTCAACAAAAAAGAAAAATAGTCAGTTTTTTAAACTTTCATACTCTGTATTATTTTTTTTATATAAAGTATATTATATTACATTCATATTTAATTATAATATTATATTATATTTAATCATATAGTAGATATTTTATTTATTGATGTAAAAAAAAAAAAAAAAAAACATTTTCCAATTTTTTTTAACAAAAAAATAGTCAGTTCTTATTTTATTGAAATAAAATAATGAAAAAATCGTTTTCCATTTTTTCAACAAAAAGAAAAATAGTCAGTTCTTTTTCAACAATACTAAAATGAATTTTCTTGTAAAGAGGACACTTTATGGGTTATTCAGTTCTTCTTTTATTTCCCTTTCGATGTCGTTAAGTATTCTGAGTTATTAGTGAAGGTAGGGAAAAATTTATGAACCACAAATTTTCCACGTAATGACAGACATTTTGACTTCATCAGAGGACTCTGGAGGGAAAAGGAGGCAGCAGAGTCTCGTAAATCTTCTGAAAATCTCCCTCCTCCGGGTCACGATGGCTCTGTTATCGGCAATTTCAAGTGTGGGAGGAAAACGAAAATCAAAAATTCCCTACAACAGATTATGATAAATCGTAACTCGTTTATCACTCCATTGTGGAAATCAAAATAAAATCCCCAAGAGCTTAAGATCTCGTCTGTTTGTTGAGTGAGTGCGTTTAGATTTATTATTTCTCTTTTCATCGAAAGTCAATTTCTTTGGTTGTATTTATTTATGTATTAAGGAAAAAATACCACGCAGATTTTAGATTTTCCCCTATTGGTTCAAGTTAATGAATAAAGCTAAGTGCTTTGCAGCAATACATTGGGAAAAACCATCCATATTATATTACAGAAATTTTATTATCAATACATAACCCATCCAGTTAATGAAAAGCAGATAGAATCTAAGTTTTTTCTTAATATTATATTCTATTTAATAATAATCTTTAGTGCCTCCAATTTTAAAAACAAGAAGGTGGCAACTCAAGCAGATAGCCTTTAAGCCATCTAACTGTGGTTCAAAATTTTGCATATTTATTTGTACTTATATCACACTAAAACTACAGAATGAATTATTGATTGGCTATGATCTAGAATACTAGGTTTAGATATAGCTTTAAATAAGAGGACATAATTATTAATAAGTGATATATTTTTTCTGGGGATCACCATAGCTTAGTGATAGGAGTCCGCTTTTCGGAGCTTAAGGTTCTGGGTTCGATCTCAGCCACTGTTGAACAGAAGTTGCGCTTCTGCCTTAAGCCTAAACCTCTGTTGAGGGGAGACCCGACAGCTCTCCGGGTTTCCTCCTTTGCGAAATGTGAATATGACCCACTATCTATATATAATCCTCCCGATAGCCATTTTTAGTGTCTTCTATTTGTGATTGCAGTCAAAGCCTTTACTAATAGTCATTTATATAAAACAATTGCAGATCTCTCTAAAAAGTTATTACCCAGACTGTCATTGATTGACTTTTCTACTTCTTTAGATCATTGTGATTTAATAAGATAATAACCCAAACTGCCAAACTGTCCATTACACAGTCGCATAGCAATACAGTTTCCCATAATATTAACCATGCTGTCACGAATAGTTAATTGAACAGTCGTAGAACAACTTAGTTTTATAAGATTAAAACTCAAAACGTCACTAATAGTTAAATGTATATCCCTAGAGTAGCACAGTTCTTTATAATTAGAAATTGGATCTTCACTTAGTTAAATGAACAGTTCTAGCATCCTTAGAGTAGCCCAGTTCTTTATTACTAGAACCTGGACCTTCAGTTAGTTAAATGAACAGTTCCAGCATCCCTAGAGTTGTCTAGTTCTTTATTATTATTAGAACCTGGATCTTAATTTTGTTAAACGGACAGTTCTAGCTTCCCTAGAGTAGCGAAGTTCTTTATTATTAGAATCTGGATCTTCACTTAGTTAAATGAACAGTTCTAGCATCCCTGAAGTAGCCTAGTTCTTTATTATTAGAATCTGGATCTTCACTTAGTTAAATGAACAGTTCTAGCATACCTAGAGTAGCCCAGTTCTTTATTATTATTAGAACCTGGATCTTCATTTTGTTAAACGGACAGTTCTAACTTCCTTAGAGTAATGCAGTTCTTTATTTTTAGAATCTGGATCTTCACTTAGTTAAATGAAAAGTTCTAGCATCCCTGAAGTAGCCCAGTTCTTTATTATTAGAACCTGGATCTTCACTTTGTTAAATGAACAATTCTAGCTTCCCTAGAGTAGCACAGTTCATTATTATTAGAATCTGTTAGTTAGTTCATTAGTCAGTTAAATGAACAGTTCTAGCATCCCTGGAGTAGCCCAGTTCTTTATTATTATTAGAACCTGGATCTTCACTTTGTTAAATGAACAGTTCTAGCGCAACTCTGTTCCACAAGATTAAATTCCAGATTGTCCCAATCGTTAATCATGCAACCCTAGAGTGTGCCGAAGTTCAACAAGATTAGACTTTGTCACCAACAGTTGATTGTATTCTCCTTGAGCAACATATTTCCTCAAGATAATAGTACACACTATCGCCAATTCCACATTTTTAGAACAAAATTACTCCCTATGCTTACTGCATAGATCTTTACCAATACCAATTTGTAGTTCTACCTTAGATTAATGCTTATGAAAAATTGTAATTACTTTAAATTCCACCATAGTGGTAGCAGTTAAAAAAATCTGACCACCGATTATTATTGAAGGATCATAGTATATAATAATTAGATACATGAACTGCTAATAAAAATAAAATAAAATGCAAATAAAAATACGAAGTCCTTACGAAATATCCATCAGTAATTAGACGAGAGTGCGTTTAATCCTTCCGGTTTCGGACTTTCACCCAAGAGGCGGCGTCTATTGATCCGTAACATCCAGGGCAGCCCTCCTCCCCTTATCGCCCTCATTAGCCCTTTATGGACATCTTAAAATAACTGCAACGAAGGGCCACCGGTCGTTATTTTTCTGATACCCTTCAAAGTTTATCGCATCATTTGGAGCTACTGGAATAACTCTATGATAGAGCGGGAAAAAGTGGGCACTTTCATAAATCTTATTTAAAGGGTGGCAACATTATAAAATTTCCTGAATCTCTCTCTCTCAAAATTTTTAAAAATAACTTCACGTCGATGGATAACGTGTGAAGTACTTATTCAATCACAGATATTCCAAATCGATTATGTTTTTACTTTTTTAAAATCAAATTTCTATATATTTGTATGAAATAGATATAGAGAATATAATACGATCGAATAGTTTATTCATTCATTGTCGTGTGCCAGCCAGGCTGGCAATATGAGGTGAGCTGCTCCACTTTTTCAACTGAACCATATTTTGGTGTGGAGTCCGACTTCATCAGTACACACATGCTTTAGGTACCCGTTTATAGGGTAGGCAACCATTCACACCTCATTCATACAAGGAAAGGACAAAGACAGGAGAGATAGAGAGAGAAGGTACATCCATGCCCGAATCGGGATTCAAACCCAGGACCTCCTTATCCGCAGACAAGTTGGTCAGCTGATCCAATAGTTAATATATATATATATATATATATAAAGTAATAAATACAATACTGAAAATATAATGTAATAAAATGAGAACTACAATACACACACATTATAGGAAACCTAGCCAGCGCAAAAGCAGCTAAAGAAAGATTTGCCTATATAAATAAGATAAAACATGAAGAATATTCTTGTCATTTGCATCATATATTTTAGTAACTTTCCAATTTTATATTTCTGGTTTCAATATTCTTCATGTTTTATCATATATATATATATATATATATATATATATATATATATATATATATATATATATATATATATATATATATATATATATATATATATATATATATATATTATTCTTCTGCGTGTCCACTTAATTTTGGGCCGGTACTGAATTCAGAACAACTGCATAGAATGGAACGTTTATTTGTCTTCAGCTACCTTTTTTTTTGCACACGAGGGAGCTAATTAGACCGGAACCTACAACTTAAAGTGGATTCCGAACCACTAACAGTATTCATACCCAAGATGAAATTTGAACCCATGAACTGTTGGACTGAAGGCCAGACCTCTAATCATTCGGCTACCTGCTCAGTATAGAATGGAATGATTCTTATATCAAGACCTCGGTCTTTGGCTAAATCAAAACATTGACTATATTTCATGTTTAAATTTCAGCTACCTTTTTATAATTACCTTAAACACGAATGAATGCTGATTTAAACACTCTCCATAAAATTGCGATACTGTTACGCACTTCGTTCAGGAGTTCTGTGCACTTCAAGAATGAAGGTATGTGATTTTTTTACTTCTATTTTAAAATTGCCTGGTATGCTTAACTGTTGATGGAGTGGGTGGAGAAGAAATAAGTATTGCATCGCATCATGGTGTAATTTTTAAACAAACTATGATATTTATTTTTTTTTGGGGGGGGAGTAGTTGAAAGAGCTATCGTTTTTACTCATTTCTATGAATTTAAATTTTTCCCACTATTATGCTGATTGAAAGTGTATTGGAGAGCAAGGGAAAGAAGCCTCCACACTACATTATTAAATCATTCCGTAACGAGAAGGAATTTTCAAATGTGTATTCAATTAGTTTTTAGTGGATCTATATGTGAAGTCAGGGGCCGTGGTAGCCTAGTGGTTAAAGTATCGGCTTCCATCCGGAAGGGTGGGGTTCGATTCCCAATGCCGCCAAAGACCCACCAAGTACATGCGATATACGTGCTCGTTAAATTTGTGGAATTGAAATTCATATGGTCTGTCGTTGAGCAGTTACCATGGGTGCAATGGTCTGGAGAAATTTACTCTCACTTCAGATCAATGCCAAAATTGAGAAAGTAATTCCTCTGGTGCTGCCATCTATCGGAAGATTTGAAGAGCAAAAGTCGTACTTTCACCTTCATGGTGCTCTGATTAAACGAAAGACCCCAATTGACTTAAATTCGTATAGCCGAGGCATAGCGAGCTTGGCTTGTCCAAGTGTCATTAGTAACAACAACATATGTGAGGTCAAATTATGAAGCGCAAAAATTTGTCTTAAACGTATAGTTAAATAAATAATGAATATCATTATAAAATAATGAATATCTTTATTTTTCCAATTTGCAAATTTTCCTCGAAAGTTAGGTGGGGTTTTCTATTGGGAGCTACGCCCTAAGGATTCTGACGCGCAAGCTAGACACAAATTTAAGCCTTTCACGGCTGAAGAACATGTTTTCCCACATTTTTAAATTTGTAATTGTAATATTTGATTATTGCTGTTGTTGCACCAGCATGCTTTCCTGTATCCAACCCTGAGTAGGACTCTATCAGTTAGAAGCAGCCGGATGGAATCTTCGTGACTTTGAAGCAGGACCAAGCAGAAGACTGTAAATGCTTGGCCTGCCACCCCCAGAGGTATGATTTCCCTTGAAGACATTTTGACCACGCCCAGTTTTAACGTGTATTAGTCGCCATTAGCGAACACGACGGATCTTCGGTCGGTCTGGATTCGAACTCACTACCTTCCGATAATGAGAGCGACGTATTAGCCAACAAGGCCACCGCAGACATAATATTTGATTATAACCGTATCCGCGTTTTTTTACAGAATGCAATACAAAACATGCCGACCAACTTATCTAGTGATCAGCGTACCCGACTGCGGACAAGGAGGTCCTATGTTCGAATCCCGGTTCGGGCATGGATGTACTTTCTCTCTCTATCTATCCTGTCTTTTGTATTTTCTTTGTATGAATGAGGTGTGAATGGTTGCCTACCCTATAAAACGGGCCCCTATGGCATATGTGTACTGAGGAAGTTAGACTCCACACCAAAATAGGGTTCAGTTGGAAAAGTGGAGCAGCGCACCCTATGTTGCCAGCCTAGCTGGCACACGACAACAACAACAATACAAAACATGCAGAAATATGAAAAAAAATATTTCCTTTAGTGATGAAAACGATATCTGCAATTTAACATATTTCTCTTAATTAGGTAATTGTTTATATATGTCAATGTATTATGCACATATAAAGATTAAATATGAATTTCAAATGGTCAACTTAATAACAGACAGTAATTTTAAATATTTTCATACTACTGATATAGTATTTTCTTGCATAATATACATAAATATCATTTTATTCAAAAGGTTCCCAATTCAGTACTTCTATAGTTTTCAATAATATTATTATAATACATATAATAAAAATTCAATAATATTATTATAATTTACATATAATAAAATAATATAATAAAAATACGAGGGAAATATATATTATCTTAATTTTAAAGATTAAATGTGTAATAATTATTCATAAGCTAATAATTTCTGATGATTTTAAACTGTGTTTTATTCTAAAATGGTATCAAATACATTTAATGCTTCAGAAATACACTTTTTTTCTTAAGTTCTAAGCAGTAATGCGTTTTTTGTGTCTATTTACGTAGCGTATTTTAGAATTTAAATACATACTCTTTAATAAAATCTATCTTGTAAGTTCCAAATTTATTTTGCAAATTCATATCTATAAAAAACTGATGTAGCATTAATCTTTTCATCCATCTATTAGTTCAGAATACCATTATTGCTATTGACAAAACACATGCAGAAAACACACACACATCTGGGCTCTGTACCGTAAAATCTTATTCACAGAAATAGCAGTGAAAATATCCGCAGTTCATTCAACTTTGCATCTAGTTTTTAGAAAGGATCATCTCGATATTCTTTTCAAAGCATCTCTGAATAAAATTCTTGAATTTGAGATGAATGGAAAGTCCAAATAAAACATTTCCGAATTCAAAAAGAATTTAAAGTAATTGAAGCATAGCTCAGCAGAGAGTTCAACAGACCCTGAAAAAATATGTTTACTTTAAAAACTGGATTTCGTACGTTCTCCTTTTTTTCATGGAGTTCAATTTCAGGCTTTGAATGCATTGCTATTCATCCAAAAAACATTTTTGTAAAGAATGATTAGTAAAATTCTGGAGAAGAGAGTAGAAGTAGAACAATCAAGATTCATATTTAATTTTGTTTATATTTTTTTATAAAAAAAATATTGTTCTTCTGAATGTTTTATTATTTTATGTAATCCAGAAGAAATTTTTAGTTGAAATTTATAGATTCGACACTAGAATTTATTTTAAGATTTTTTATGAGTAAGATGTTTATGTATATATTTAAAATTACAGAGATTAACAACAGAAAATTATGAAATTAACATTTTAATAATTTTTATTTACTTTAATGACAATGTTTTCATATAAAAAAATATATTTAATTGAATTACATTGTTTATTCTAGTTTAAATTCATAATTTATGTTGATATTTTAATAGAAGATAATTCGAAATGTAAAATTCTAAAGAAATGTTTCATAACCAAAGAGAGAGAGAGAGAGAGATTAAGTAGTTCATAATTTATACATTCATAAATATATAGCTTTAATAAATTAAAAACTTTTCCTAATAAACTTCTTGAAAAAATTTCGATAAATTTTGCAAATAGTTTTAAGCGAAATTAACCATAAAATTGTTGTTGTGTTGTTACTAATGACACTTGGACAAGCCAAGCTCGCTATGCCTCGAATATGCGAATTTAAGTCAATTGGGGGCGTCTTTCGTTTTAAGAAGAGCACCATAGAAGTGAAAGTACGACTTTTGCTCTTCAAATCCTCCGATAGATGGCAGCACCAGAGGATCTACTCCCTCAATTTTGGCATTGATCTGAATGGGGAGTAAATTTCTCCAGATCATTGCACCTATGGTAACTGCTCAACGACCGACCACAGGACTTTCGATTCCACAGATTTAACGAGCACGTATATCGCGTGTACTCGGTGGGTCTTTTAGCGGCATTGGGAATCGAACCGCACCCTTCCGGATGGAAGGCCGATACCCTAACCACTAGGCTACCACGGCCCATAACCATAAAATTAAAATAATATTTTTAGAATTTTTCAAAAATTCATTAAAGTATATCCATATTGTGAGATAAATTTTTAAAATTAGTAATAAAATGAAAGTAAGTAACTGAACACAAAGACCTCGTGAATTATTAGAGAAATAGATATTGTAGGAGAAAATTTAAAAAAGTTATATTCATTCACATTCAAATTGAATTAACTCTCTATTTAATAGCTATGGAAAGACAATATGATTAATTAATAATTTGTTCTTAGCAGATTAAAAATAATTGCTATAAAATAAACTTTATTATTACGTCTGGATAACATATACTTTAATCAATTTATATCATTTATTATTTTATTTTTAATTTATTTATATTGTGTTATCTACTGGAAGATATTAATTTAAATTTAATAAAAATATTTTCTTTCTTCAAAATTTTACTAAAAACCAGATGAACCAATAATTTTTTGTTCTCATAAAAATCACAACAAATACTATGAATAATTTGAATTATTTCATCTGGACAACATGTACTTTATATATGTTTGTGAACTATGTTATATGCTTGAAAACTTATATATTTTAAGATTTATAAAAATATTTTTCATATATCAAAATTTAATTTAGAAACATTTTATTTATTCAGCTTTTATTTTATTTTATTTTTCATTGATGTATTCAACACAATGATATATAACAATTTATTTAATATTATTAAATATTTTTTATTCAATTATTCGAAAAACTGAACATTGTATCTTTGAATGTAAAAACACTTGAATATTTTGTATATGTTAGAAATTAATAAATATTTTAAATGAACCATAACGAACTGAATCAGTTTCTTTGCATAATGGACAAAAATCACTCATTCATGCTACCAAACTGAGCGCTCGGCTGAATGTATAGCCTAAACATAGTCATTTCATTTCTTAGTATTGCTTTAAGGAAATTAGAAATTAATCTAAATTTAAACTCTAATTTCTTATTTTTTAAGGTAGTACTCTTTTTAAACGTGGCAAATGTTTCTCTTAGTGAACTACAATTATTTTTCCATATACTTCTCTCTAAAACCCTTTACTTGTA
>JAJQOW010001489.1:0-46166 GCA_037975125.1 Latrodectus hesperus
AGTTAAGATGAAAACATGAAAAATATTGAAATTGTAAGTAATTTTACTAATTATTTTATCCACTGCAATGGTTTTAATACATTTCTCTTAATAGCTTTATATAACTTATAACGATCTTTGTGAGACAGAGCCAATGTTCTCGAGTTAAACCTTAAGTTGGGCTGTACCATTAAATTGAAATTGCTAGTTTTACATTTAGAAGCAAGGCGGAAAAATAAGACTCCAAAGAGCTTGACATTTTATGCTAGAATTCACTTCATTTGAAAGATATTAACATCGCAACCTACCTACCCTTTGGGGTCACAAATCAAATTTTCAGTTATGTTGAGCCTCGAACTTGATATCTTCCGGCAGTGATAATGTCTTTAATTAATACCTTTTATTATATGTCTATAAGAATTTTATATAAAATATATAAATATTTTTATTTCTTACATAATTACTGTGTACTTATTTGTATTAAAAATGTTTTTAGTCAATTAATTGACATTATACTTCATTTACAATTCAAAATGCTTACCAAGCAAGTTGTAGCATTGATAATTTTATCTCATGCATGTTATTTATTTCATATTTTTTCAGGTTGTACCAGAAACAGTTGCACCTCTTGAATTACCAATACAGGATATTCAAAATGAGATTAAAACTCTATCTGGAAGGCCCTTATAAAATAAAAGGTTTGAAGCGACGACTTAATGCTTCCGAAGCGGTTGCAAAAGAAACTTCAGAGGGGCAGAGACAGCGGAGAAACATTTTAGATGATGAGCACGAAACTAATATGCAGCATAAAAATGAGATGCACGCAGCTCTCATGAAACAACTTGAAATGAAAAGAAATTCACGAACTATATCTCAAAAGGCAGAAAACTGAACATGAATAGCGAAATGAAATATTAAAATCAGAAATCAACGCAAATAAAGCGAAAGCTTCATATCATGAACATCTAAGCAAACAATATTTATTGTTAGCTTATGAGGTGTTACGTTATGAATAAAATTTCATTTTTTGGCGAGTCAAATGAAAGTGAGCCCTCCTCAGCAAGAATGGTTCGGTCCATCATCTGCGGCGCATGCGCGTAGCACAGAGACAGCCTTCAGTTACGAAAGTGTGAGGTTAAAGTTCTTTACGGCGCTCTTACACTGGGTTGAAGACGGTAGTGTGACATAATGGAATGAGTAATCTACAATTAAGTTAATTTTATATTAACTAAGACAGGAAGTAAGGCACTGTCTGCCAGGCACTCCTAGAACATATGTAAGCTGTAAGCTTGTTTAGCACACTACAAACGTGTGTTTTCTAATTAGTTAATATTTGTTGTGATTGGTGATTTGTGTGATTATTATGTCTTCGACACAAAATCAAGAAAAACGACCCTTTTGAGGTCCAAATACTTCTGCTTGCTCAGAAGTTTTTGATTATGGAATTAATAAAAATATGGAAGAATTTATCTCGTGTCAAAATTCAAATTTGGATGTGTGAAAATTCTGATTCTATTACGAGTGAAAATTTTGACTTTTTTATTCTATTGTGAATGATATGACTGACTGATAATGATTTAAATGTGAATGAGAGTGATTTTGTTTGTCCTGATTGTTAAACATCTATTAAATAAAAATACAATTTGAAACGCCATGTTTATAAATTTCATTCTAATAACACTACACTTATTGATTCTTTGAAAAATCGTAATTCTTTATGTCAGGGAGAAAGTTCTAATATGGTTCTGTGTGCAACAAGATTTAATTGAGACTGAGAAAAGTTTTATGTGCCCTGATTGCTTAAAAACTTTTATAAACAAATACTATTTGAAACGGCATGCACATAAATTACATATTGATAATATTGCTTTAATTGAGTCTTTAAAAGTGATCGATCATTGACGGCCGTATTCACCAAACACTGGTTAACTTGAGTGTAGCCTATCTCGGATATAACTCAACTCTAGCCTGACTCGCCGATTTTTATTCACGAAGCGGGGAAATCCCCGTGTAAAACAACTTCGGAGTTAACCGAATACGACATGTAAGACGGCTTCTGATTGGCTGGCAAAAAATGTAAACAAAGCTTCGTAACGAGCGGGAAAGTTTTTTCGTCAATTTCCTTGGAAAGTGTCCGCCATAATCTACCTACCTATCTGTTTAGTCAAGATGGACAAGCGATTAAATTTTACACCATTAGAAATTGCAACACTTTTAGAAATTGTTGAAAAGTATGCTGATATCATTATTTGTAAGAAAACAAATTGTGTCAGCAATGATAGCAAAAAGAAAGCTTGGGAAAGAATATGTATCGAGTTCAACGCGGTAGCTGGGGTATATAAAAGAACCCCTCAGCAATTGAAAGATAAATTTAAAAAAACTCTCTCAGCAACACAAAGCTGCCGATAAGGTGGAAATTTTTAAGACTGGGGGTGGAACTGCCAAACTCATATCAAATGATGTAGATCATAGAGTACAGGAGATTGGTTTCGTAAGAAAACCTTTGGAATGTGCTATGATTCTGATTGCAGATATATGGAGATTACATCAGCCAATCAAGGTAAGAAAAATAATTAAAAATATAATTAATGTAATACTATTTATGTCAAAAAGAATAAATTGTGTATATTAAATGGATACACAGTTATAATTATATAGTTTGTGATTATAAATGTATATGTATTTATAATATACACAAGTAACAATAACAATGAAATACTTGAATTAACATTTTAATAATTTAAATTAGCTTTGTTGTGAACTGTAAAAAAATTTACTCATGAAAAATTAGACAAAAATATCAACATTAATAAATACAGCTATTATAGGTATTCATATTTAAGAATGTAATATTGGAATCATCATTCTGATAAAATTAAATGTGCAAAAAAGTAAAATTAATTATTAGATATGTTAAAATAATGTTCTAGTTTAAATATAATAAGATTTGAATCACTTTTTGTAAAATATATAACTTTCTTATTTATACAAGTATGCCAAAAAATAGTAATTTAAAATCTTGTGAATAATATTATTTAACAGTTATGTATAAAGTTTTAATCTTAGAACAAGTAAATCCTTTTATAAAATTTTGGTAGAAAATACGTATGGTTAAATGAATAAAAATAAAATTTAGATTTCTCTTCCAGAAACTGAAGTTATACCAGTGGAATGCTCTGAAGGAAACAATGAAACTGAAATTGTAAGTAATATTGCAAGACATTTTATTTGTATGTATAGAATAGTAACTTATAAAAAAATTACATTTTAGTTTCCATAGGCATAAGACACAAATATAAATAACTACTGTATTCTCATTTTTTGGGAGAAAAATTGTGGTTGAATAATACAGATTCATAATTTATTTAGAATGCTTGCAAAGCAAGATGGAGGATATACATACTTTAATTCATACATATATTTTTTTGCATGTTATTTATTTATTTATTTTTCAGGTAGTGCCGCAAGTAGTTGAAATTTAACTTTTCGTAGAAAGGACATCTATAGAAGTGCAAAATGAAATTTCAACGCCAGTGGCAACCCCATTCATAAAAAAAGACCTTTATTAAAGAGGAGGCCAAATGCATCAGAAGCAGCAGCAAAAGAAATCTCTGAAGGTGCAAAGCGAAGAAAAAGCATTTTAGATTCAGAGCATGAACTAAATATGCAGATAAAACGTGAAATGCATACAGCTGCGTTAGAAGAAATGGATAGAAAAAAAGAAGAGAAGAAGAAATTCACAAAATAAGTTTAGAAAACATCGAAAGAGAGGAAAAAAGGAAAGAACAAGACGAAATAAGAAAGCAACTTGAGCATGAACTGCGAATTGCTGCATTAAAGTCCGAAATTAATGCAAATGCAGCAAAAGCATTGTACTACGAGAATCTCATAAAACAGCAAAAATAATTTTTTTTAATATAGAATTATTTTGCTTCGTGTTCTTTTTTTCAACTAACATTTATTAACAAAACTTTATTAGATTTACTAACCATTAACATAAAAAATATCAAATAAAGTTTCGTTATTTTTAATTTACTGTCATTTCTTTGCTTAAAATGAATTTAAAAAAAATTGTCTTTTTATATAGCATTTTCAATGGTTATGTGCAAATGTTAAGATCAAAAATGATTGCTTTTCATAAGAAATGAGCAGTGTTTTAAAAAAATCAAAATTTAGAGGTAATACATCTTTCATTCATATAAATAAAGGGGAAAAATTGTTTTTAAAATATAAAGAGCTAATATGGAATGATTAATTTATCTATACAAATCAGTGTTACAAGATAGGTTAAATTAGTAAAACAAAAAATGAAGTACATTTATTTGAGAAATGTGAAAAATAAAAATTTATGGAATTTTTTATACTATCTTTAACATTTTTTTAGCTAGTGATAAATGTAGTTTACTACAGTTAAATTAAGTTTCTGTGCATTAAAAAAAATTGGATTAATATTGCATGAAAGAACATGTCAATCTCAAAGGTAACACATTTTTAAATTTAGTGAAATTTTCAACATTTTATTTTGCACAATATAACAAAATTAAATATAACTTATTTGATTAAAAAAATAATGACAAAAATCATCAAAAGTTTCATAAATTGAATTATTCATTCTGTTTTATGACCTGACATACTTTATAACTCTATTTAGTACTTATTGGTTCTCTTATTTGTCTATTAATTATTTGTTAATTTCTGGCAGTAAGTTTTTATTTTATATAATTTTTATGTGCCAGAAAAAATACTATGATAACTTAAACACGAGTAAATTAAGTACAGAAATTTTGCTGGCTATTCCTCTGGATTTTGATAATGATAAAACAACTATTAAAAAATGGAAATATCCAAAATATCTCATTTATATCTTAATTTGATTAAAGAAAAACATTCGGAACATAAGAATTTCTTAAATTATATTAGGGTGAATGAAAAATTTTAGAAATTTACATAAAATTTTATGAGAAATTTGTATTTATAAAATAAACACAGTTAATTAAAGAATGAAAAATCTTTATTGTGTATAAAAATTAAAAGTAAGAATTGACAATGGCATTTCTCTTTGAAATGCCAGCACATTCATTAACACAGTTGCGGTCATGGTCATGATCCTCATGCGGAATTTCTGTGCTGTAGCTGTCACCCAATTTTAATGCAATATTGTGCAGCACGGCTGTAGCTACAATTATTGTTTGTGCATTTTGTAAACTGCACCGCAAAGGCAGAGAAATGCATTGGAACCTTCGCTTCCAAACTCCATATTGGCGCTCCACGACATTTCTCCCCAAGATGTGAGCTGCATTATACCTATAAATGAGAAAATAATATTTATTTTTAGTTTTGAAGGAAAGTGCAGAATACAGCAATTAGAAATGAATCATAAATTGCATAATATTTTTAAAAATTCTTTTGACTAGTATAATATGAACTTTGGTTATTAAATTATCTTGCCCATTAAAATCTATTTAATGATTAATTTTTCTGTAATATTCACTAAAGCCTGATAACATATCACTACCTAAAAGTATCCTGACTACTCTTTCATAAGCGCATCTTTTTTCTTTTATGAATAATCATTTTATACATTTTTTTCATCTTTGTGATTAATTTTAGTAAAACATACAGAATCAAAATGCTCGGAAGAAAATTAATCATTTTTATGGAGTGATTTATAAATAGTTCATCATTTTTGTAATTTAATGTACAATAATTAAATTCAAAAAGTGAACATAAAATGATTTATTAAACTCAATGCAAACTCACTTGACACTTTTTTATTATTTCAATTAGTAAAAACATTCAATGGAATACAAAACTTTTACATATCGTATTAACTACGAGGCAGTAAAACGCTTCTGTAATATTGCTAATTGACAAGAAATTTTTTATTTAAAAAATAAAGAAAACAAATTGTGAACAAAAATTACCTCCTTTGCCTAGCCGAGTTTGGATGAAGAAAAGGTGTCATCAAGTATAACCGCAAAGGATATCCATTATCACCTAATGCATGATACGTATTAGGCACTTCGGTTTCCAGGTGAGCTCTTAAGTAAGAATGGTCAAACACAGTACTATCATGAGTACTGCCTGGCCATCGTACAACAATATTTCTGATGTGTAAATCCACATCACTCATGGTTTGTACATTAAGGCTAAAAAAGCCTTTGCGGCATCTAAATATCTCACCGATGTCACATCCAGGACTTTGTTTCAATATGTGTGCAATCTAGTGCACCGAGCACACCTGGCAAACCACACAACCTATAGCAGCTTGAGCTAACCTGTAAAAAAAACATTGTTTAAATCCATGTTGAAAATAAAATACTTTAGTACTTTGCTATTAATGTGTCAACTTTATATATTCAATAAAGCTAATTTATATAAAAGAATAGTTCTTTTTATTCGGCTAATAATATGATTTAACATTTTAATCAAAATTTTCCCATAATTAAAATTTAAATCTTCTCTCGATAACATTGTTCAGCAACAGTTTCACTGTTTTTTAACACCTATACTGCAAATTATTTAAAATTTTATAATAACTTTTGCATCCAAAAATGAAAATTTTACAACATAATTTTCCATTAAAAATTTATTTGTGTTGTAAATAATTGCAGAACACCTTAGGTGTACTCTTAAAACTTCTAATTTCTATTAACAGTTAAATTAAAAAAAAAACAATATTAGCAAGAGTTTAAATTGTTGTTTAAATTATTTTTGTGCTATTTGCTTTAATAACAATCCACAGGTATGAGAGAATATAATTGACAATAAGGGTAAAAACTTGACCTGATGACTTGTTTGGACAGCAGTTCATTGTTTTTTGACAAATATATTGAAAATTACATAAACTTATACAATAATTTTATTAATAATTAGTGCTATTTGAGAAAATGAGTGTTTTGGCAAGTTTCCCTAATTAATTTTTTTTAATAATGAATGCATGTGAAAAATCTTTATACTCATACTTTGTGACTGCAATTTTTCTAACATCAATTAATTATTTATTTTCATTACTGAGCAACAAATTACATCACATAAATGACTCATTATTTTTGTGCATTATTCTTTGTATTGTCACATGCAGGTTCACACATTTATTAACAAACTTAAATAATTGAAAAGCCACATCTGCTCTTGTTAACCAATTTCGACAACAAAAATACTCTTTGTTAACACTTTTGTAAATTATGCAATACTCATTAATAATATCATTTCAAACATATGATTAATAATGGAATGGAATTTTTGTTGCCAAATTTGTTGCTTAATTATTAAAATTGTTTTTTTAAATAAATTGCTGTGTATGAGATAACTTAGATTTTTTCTCATTAGATAAATTAAACTACACACAATATCAAACACTTATTATTTTGGCATACATCATATTAATTTGTATAGTTGAATATGCATTTACTTAATTCTCTTCGTTCCTCTTCATTTTGTGGTAAACAAATGTATTCGGAATGGAGCTCTGCCAGGCTTCTGGCGACATAGGTCACAGCACGACTCACTGATGGTTGGCTGCACTGAATTATATCGCCGATGTTCAGTTGTTGAGTTCCTGTAGCAAAAAATCTTAAACCAATTAAGATTTTTTCTGCAGGTGTCAATGCTTGGTTTCGCCTAGTTCGCGATTCCAATTTCGGCGATAGACGCTGAATTAAAATTTCCACCGTACTTTTATTCAATCTGTAACGGCTACGAAAATCAACTTCGTCCAAAGTTTCAAAATCATTTTGCCTACTTTCATGTACAAATCTCGATCTTCTTTCCATTAATTCAAGACTTTGCAAATCTTGCATATCATCGTCAACAAACATATCGCTTAGGTCCGCCATTGTTTGCTGACTCGGCGCTAAACACTCCGAAATCGTAGGGTTATTCTAGGGATCCATATCGGCGAGTTAATCGCTGTTTTTGTCGTGGTGAATAACGTTTCATGACTTTACTCGCCTTTTACCCTGAAACCTCGTTTAACTCTGGTTGGTGAATACGGCCGTGAGTTACAAATGTGGCGATTGAAATCTCAAATTTAGTGACCTAAAAACTCTTAAATACCATCAGAATAAAAGTCATAATCCTAAAGTCTCAAAAACAGGTACTTGTGTATCTCCCCTATGTCATGGTAATTTTGATAAGCAAGAAATAACATTTCATTTAAAAAATGTTCACGATATTAATAAACTTGCTGAGTTAGAATTTAATTCACTTAATAATTTTTTAACATGGGTTGGTTGGTTGGTTGGTTGTGTTTTTTTGGCGAAAGGTCAAAAATTGGACATGCTGCGCCAAGAGTAGGTTTTTTGTACCTTATTTCAATTTTATTTTATTATTATTATTTGCCCAGCTGGAATAAAAGTAACAGAATACACAGATGACAAATGTGTAGTGTCGTACCAGCAAGTACATATTGGGCACCAAAATGATTTATGTCACTTATTTTTAAGTGCAGATGAAAGAAATAATATAGCCTCAAAAATAGCAACAAAAATTTCTATAGATAATATTTAATATTAAATAAGAAATTCTATATCAAATGTGCTGGTCTTGAGAGGGTTCATTTACTTACAAAAAATGATCCACATAATATTGAAAAGTTTTTCTATCTGTCAAGCATGAAAATGATGAGTTCAGTGTAGATATGTGGGTACGTAAAATCCAAAATTCGGAAAACCCATGCATTTTATTTTATAAAACCAAGGGAGACACATGTACACAATATTCATTTCTAAAAGAAAATTATTTTGTTTTGATACTTATGACAGAAACACAAGGAGAGATACTGAAAAAATTTTGTTCCGACTGCATATGTATTGATGGTTTGCACCAAGGATTCCCATGTGCTTTTTTAATTTCTAACCAATGTGATCAACAAGTGCTATCAATTTTTTCTCGTGTATTAAAGAAAAAGTTGGGTAAATACGATCACAATGTTTTATGTCTGATACGGCAGAATCTTTCCTTAATGTTTGGAAGTTCGAAATGGGTTTAAAACAAAAACGCCTTTTTGTGCATGGCATATTGACTGAGCCTGGAAAAAAAATTAAAAAAAAATCAATGATGCTGAAAAACAGGCAAAAACGTATAAAATTATTGGATCACTCATAGAAGAACGGGACATAAATACATTCCATACACTAACAGAGGCAACAATAAAATTACTTAAAGACCCTGACACCATACAATTTTCAAATTACTTTGAAACATATTATTTACAAAATACTTCCAGCTGGGCATACTGTTATAGACTCCACAGTGGCATTAATACAAACATGCGCATAGAACGAATGCACAGAACACTAAAATATATTTATCTTTATGGGAAAAATGTAAAGAGATTAGACAAAGCTATTCAAGGTATTATGAGATTCACACGAGATATAATAATTGATCGCTTAATTACAACAAATAAAGGTTAATTGACCAGTAAGATACGAGATTTAAGAATCAAACATAAAACAAAGAAACACTATCTTTACAAATAATTGAGAATGGGTGGTCTGTTTTATCAACACGTAATAAAGAAATATACAATTTCATGAAAATAATAACATTTGTACTTGTCTCATACAATGCAAAGAATGTAATATATGCATTCACAAATATATACAGGTTGTCCAGAAAAGGACTCCTGATTTCAAAAATAAAGATCGATAGAGGAATGCAATAAACAATATGTTTAGTGAAAGCTGTAAGAATTTTATACAGCAGTTTGAAATGATAGTTACAAAAGCTGCAAATAGATGGCGCTGTAATCGCTATACATAATACCGTACGTAATGCCTAGTATAAATAGTGATCCGAAGCCCAGAGCGATCAGTTCCACTATTGAAGCGTGAAATAGAGAGATTAAACCTTAGCGTACCGAAGGAAGAGATTAAAACAATGTATTCCATTGAACAATGCGTTTTTCTCTGGTGCTAGAGTACCACAAGTTAAAACAGAGTCCTACGGCAACAAGGAGCAGTTTTCAAGCACGATTTAATGTTCCAAATGGACCCGATGCGAAAACCATTCGTACGCTCTTCGCCAAATTTCAACGAATAGGTAGCGTAATTGATGATCTAGTGGGGAATGTTGACCGTAAGCAAACTGCAGTTACGCCTGAAAATGTCGCCACAGTTTCTGGAAATTATTCAGCAAAATCCAATGCCATCCGTCCAAAGAATTGCATCTGAGACTTGTTTGAAGCGTTCCAGCACGTAGAAAATACTGAGAAAGAGCCTACACATGTTTCCATTCAAAATTCAAACTCACAAGGCCATACCCGTACGAGCTGTGCAACAAAAGGTTGACTTTGCTAATCAGATGCTCACAATGATTGATAGTGAAGGATTTGATGTTGGCGGCGTCTGGTTTACAGATGAAGCACACTTCCACCTCAATGGATTCGTGAATAAACAGAACTGGCAATTTTGGGGTTCCGAAAATCCACATTGGTGTGAAGTGAAGCCCCTGTATTCTTCTAAAGTTACTGTGTGGGCTGCAGTATGCAGCAGAGGCTGGTTGGGTTTTATGGCGCAAGGTCCAAAAATGAATATGCTGCGCCAAGAATAAATCAATCTGTATGTCACATAGGTCTGTGAGCCACAGATGTAATTTGGCCCGTGTGAGAAAAGGTGGGATGCTTATTGGACGAGCAACGTAAAGTCTTAAGAGAGGCATTTAGAGCCATGGAAAGTAATGGATGTTGAGGTTGGTTGGTTGGTTGGGTTTTATGGCGCAAGGTCCAAAAATGGACATGCTGCGCCAACAATAAAGTTTTAGAGTATTTTTATTTGGTTGGTTGGTTGGTTGGGTTTTCTGGCGCAAGGTCCAAAAAGGACAAGCTGCGCCAAGTCTATGATTATTATTGTTTTATTTCATTTTATTTATTTATTTATTTATTTATTCTTCAAAAAACCCAAGCAACAATAAAATTTTAAAAAACAAAAATTAGTGTAAATATAATTTTAAAATCTTTTTATGATATTGATGGTTGGTTGGTTGGATTTTCTGGCGCAAGGTCCAAAAAGGTCAAACTGCGTCAAAATTTGATTTTTTTTTTTATTTTTTTTTATTTATTTTTTTTTTTAAATTAAAATAAGGAAAACCCAAGCAACATTAAAATACAAAAAAGAGTGTATATAGTGTATATAAAATTCAGATTTTAAAACTGTAAATTAGAAGATAAATTTTAAATATACAATTTAAATAAAATGGAGAAAACCTATTGTTCTCAAGAAGGCAAATAGATTTCTATTTGGAGGTTCTCCCAATAAATCAACTAATGTTAAAATATCAGTTTTAAAAAAATGTAAACGTAAATGGTTAAAATCATGACATGAAATTAAAATATGATGTATTGTATAAGTAGTTCATCACACGTTTCACACCAAGGATTTAATTCATTTAGAAACAAATGTCTATGTGTGAAACGTGTGTGTCCGATACGAAGGCGGGTTAATCTAACATCAGCACTTCGTATCGGTAAAACTGTTAATGAGGTGATGTATGGAAATATGGCACGCAATTTATTAGTGACCTGCATGTTCCATGACTCCTGCCAAAGATCTTTTGTAAATTGTTTAACATACCTTTTCACATCTAACAAAGGAATGGATGGTAGAGACGGGCCGGATGCAGATTTAGCAGCTGCATCAGCCCTCTCATTGCCATCAAGACCTACGTGACTTGGGACCCAGCAGAGAATTATGTCGTATCCCTTGCCAGCAAGGGAATCTAATGCTCGGAAAATTCTAGACACAAAAGGATGACAATCAAAACTACTGTTCCGCAAAGCTTCCAACACACTCAAACTGTCAGTGTACACACAGTATTTAAAGGTATCACTTGTATTCATCTGCTGAAGAGCTTGATATAAAGCAGTTGCTTCAGCAGAGAAGATGGAACAGGACGGATGGAGGCTGTAGCTAAGAGTTTTGTTTTCAATAACTACAGCACATCCAACATGTCCTGCAGATTTTGATCCATCTGTGAATACTGGTGTGTACGTCGAGTACTGACAGCGATGTGAGGCATATAGCTGCTGGAAAACAGTAGTTGCTGTGTCTGATTTTCTATAACGAGCAAAAGGATTGATGATTTTGATCTGTGGATCATACCAAGGTGGATGAGATAAATAGTCCGTTTTGACAAAACGGACACCACATAGGTCAGATAATGAAAGACTAACTTTTGTTCTTGTGACAAAAGGTGGAATGCTGTATGGACGAGCGTCATACAGCCTCATTAGTGCAGGTGTAGTAGTCATGGAACGTAATGGATGATGAGGGTCCGACATGATTTTTGCATAATAATTGAGAGACAGCTGCATTCGTCTCAGGTCTAAAGGCAGTTGATGACATATTGCATATAGACTCTGGACGGGTGATGTGCGGAATGCGCCTGAACATATTCTCAAAGCAGAGTGATGTATTGTATCCAATCTGCGTAAAACGGAAGACCTAGCAGATCCATACACAGCACACCCATAGTCAATACGAGATAAAATTAATGACTGGTAGACACGAAGTAGTGCGGTGCGATCAGCACCCCAAGATGTATTAGAAAGCACCTTGAGGATATTAAGCGATCGCTCGCACTTCTTCCGCAAATGAAGAACATGCGGAAGAAAATTTAATTTTCGGTCAAAAATTATTCCCAGAAATTTTATCTCGTTGACAACAGGGATAGGTGTATTATTTATGCAGATAGTAGGATCATTATGCATGCCAGTCTTCCTGCAGAAATGGACACAATTACTCTTGCCAGGAGACAATGCGTGGCCATTCTCAGCACACCATGCAGCAAGTTTGTTGACAGTTGTTTGTAGTTGTCTCTCAATTAAACGCATGTTAGAACCCTCACATGAGATTTGCAGGTCATCAACATAAAGCGTGCCATATACAGGAGGTGAAATTTGATGAAGGATGCAACTTATGTACAAGTTAAAAAGTGTGACACTTAAAATAGAGCCTTGGGGTACACCCTCGGCTTGAATAAAAGTATTGGAATATACTGTTCCAATACGTACTTTAAAAAAACGGGAGCATAGAAAATTTTTTAGGAATATCGGAAGATTACCCCGAAAGCCAAAATCATATAATGTACGGAGAATACCGTATCGCCATGTACGGTCATATGCCTTCTCGATGTCAAAGAAAATGGAAACCAGATGGTTCCTCCGAACAAAAGCGTTGCGGATTTGGGTTTCCAAGTATGTAATATTATCAAGAGTGGATCTTCCTTTACGGAAGCCACTCTGATTTATTTGAATACATTTATTAATTTCTAGGACATATACGAGACGGGCGTTGACCATACGTTCGAGAGTCTTACAAAAGCAACTCGTCAGAGCTATTGGTCGATAACTTGAAGGAACAGAAGGATCCTTACCAGCCTTAAGGATCGGAATCACTATTGCTTCGCTCCAAAGTGATGGAAATTTATTTTCAGTCCAGATCCTATTGAACAAAAACAATAAGTTCAAAAGGGAATCTGGACTTAAATGACGAAGCATTTGATAGCTGATTCCATCTGGTCCTGGGCTAGTATCATGGGCCTGCTGTAATGCTCTCTTCAATTCCATCATCCGAAATTCACAGTTGTAAGGCAAAGCTTGTCCATGGTTGAAACGAATTGGTGTTCGCTCAGCACGACTCTTTGTCCTTAAGAACGAAGGACTATAAGAGTCGTTGCTTGAGACGGTAGCAAAGGTTTCACCAAGGACATTAGCGATGTCCTTAGGAGAAGAGCATATAGCAGCTCCGGATTTTAAGATTGGAATGGAAAATTCCTTATATATTCCATTGGCTGCTTTTACTCTTCTCCACAACTGTTTACTGGATGTGGAAGATGTAATAGAGGATACATAGCGAGACCAGGATTCCTTCTGACTTCGACGACGAGTTCTACGAGCTATTGCTTTTGCTCTCTTAAAGGCGATAAGATTCTCCGTTGTGGGGTATCTTCTGAATAACCCCCATAACTTCCTCTGTTTCTTATAGGTTTTTTGACATTCAGCATTCCACCATGGTTTGCATAGCCTGTGTGGTTTAGGGGAACTCTTAGGAATTGATGCGTCAGCTGCATTAATAATTGTTTCGGTGACTCTACATACGGCATCATCAATATTTTCGATCATAACCATTTCGTTATCAATAACTGCCGATTGTGTAAATAACGTCCAATCTGCCCGACTGTACACGTAAGTAGGTAAGCGTTGTCTTACTCTACTACCTCCAGTCTGGGAGATGACGAGAGGAAAATGATCGCTATTATGCAGATCATTTCCTACATTTAAATTTAACAATGGCAGAAGAGATGGTGAACAAATGGCCAGATCGAGAGAATGAAATGTTCTTGTGGGTACATGGAAATAAGTCTTCTCGTCGGTATTAAGCAGACAGAGACTGTTGTCTGAGATAAACCGCTCTATCTGCCGACCGCGAGAATTAGTATCATCACTTCCCCACAAGGAACTATGGCCGTTAAAGTCACCTAACAGCAGAAATGGTGTTGGCAGCTGATCTATTAATGCATCGAGTTCCTCTTGGTGGATGACATCATGTGGTGGCAAATACAAACTACAGACTGTTAACAGGCATGATGTGTGAATTCGCACAGCTACAGCCTGTAGTGTAGTATTTAAATTTTGGGCAGTGCTGGGATAGTTGTTAGATGTTAGTATACAAACACCTCCAGACACTGCACCATCGTCACCACAGTCTTTTCTAAAGCTTTTAAACCCACGCATGGTGAAACTATTGCTAGACTTCAGGAATGTTTCTTGAAGTGCAACACATGCGGGGTTGTAGGCTGAAATTATAGACTTGATGTCATCATGGTGTGAACGCAAACCATGGCAGTTCCAAGAAACAAAGGAAGTTATTTTTTAGTTTGAAAAGCTCCTTTCCCGGAGCTGGAAGGCGGGTCATCTGACATCTCCTCGAGCGATAGGTCTTCGTCCGAGGGATGTAATGAAACAGCGTCAGCCTCCAGGAACAAGGCTTTACGGGTGGATATGGAAGGTCGACAAGAGCCCTCCTTTGAAGATTTTAATTTATTAGCCTTCATGGCTCTTGATCTTGCCAAAGGAGCTTTTCTTTTAATGGTAGAATTAGAAGCAGATTTTGGCTTTGATGTTGATGTCTGGGGTAATCTTATAAGAGGAAGTGAAACCGATTCAGTTTGAGTGCTTGCTGATCTGGTGACTTTTTTGGCTGCGGTTGCATAGCTTACTCCAGGTTTCGGGCAGCGAGAGGTAACTTGTCGTCTGGCCTCTGGGTATGAACAGTTGGTAGTAATCTTTATCGTGGTGATTTCCTTTTCTAGGACCCAGTTTGGACAACTTCGAGAATAGGAGGGGTGGTCACCATGACAGTTGACACACCTCTCCTTCGCTATGCAGTTAGAGCTATCATGGCCAACCACTGCGCAACGTGCGCAGGTTAGTTGGCCTCTGCAAGCGTTCCTCGAGTGTCCGAAACGTTGGCACTGAAAACATCGCAAGGGGTTTGGTATGTAAGGCCGGACGGGTAAATTCATATATGCAGCTTTTACGTGCTGCGGAAGGTCTGGCGTCGCAAAAGTCAGAATGAGATGCTTAGTATTTATAAACTTTCCATCTCTTCTGACTGTGATGCGTTCAACGGCACAGACCTTCTGGTTCTGCAAATTTTCAAGAACCTCATCCGTCGGCGTGAACAACAAATCCCTTGCGGATATTACACCACGAGAAAAGTTCAGACTACCATGAGGTGACACAGTTACCTCTAAATTTCCAAGCAAATTTATTTTTGTTATTGCGGCTGCCTGGGTAGCATTTGCAACCTCAATGTGAAGGTCTCCAGATCGCACTTTTCTGATATTCTTCACTTCCCCAACAGATGCCGATATTCCCTTTTCAATTAAAAAGGGGGATACGGTTTCAAAATTTCCCTCCTTTCTTTTAATGATAAAATATTTGCAGTTTAAATTTTCTATTTGTTGCTCCCGAGGGAGAAAAGACTTATTTTTTTCCATAAGTTAAAAGATTAAAAGTTCGGGACCTGACCGCACCACCCACCACCGAGTCCAACAAGGGGATGCAGACCAGCTGCACCAGTGCTAGCCAGGTCCTATACGCTCACAGTACATCCCTGAGATGGCCTCCACCCTTAACGAGTCATCCAGTAGATGTACCGATCGCTTGATCCATAAAGCCGATTGATGTGTTGAGGACCAAAACACACCTCCCGTTTACCTGAAGCAGAGGCCAAAGTAATGTGTTGGTCTCTGGGGGCCTCAATTACCAGGACCCTCCTTTCCAGGGACACGGGTCTCCACGCACGGCAAACACGTGGGTGATTTAGTCCCCAAGAGTAGCTAATAGCAACAGAGCGGCGAAAGCTACTCAAGGGGAGCCCTCAACCTCTTGCGAGGCAACCACACTGAGGGAGAAGAGGAAGAAAAAGCAGAAGATTAGAGGAGAGAAGAAAAGAAAGAAGAGGACAGATCACTGGGGTACCTCGGGATTGTGACACCCGTGTTTACCTAAAGAAGGTAAACCCCCTGAGGGGTTATTTTTATTTGATTTATTATTTTTTTTTCATGTATATATATTTAAACCCAAGCAACATTAAAATATTAAAACACAAAAACCAGTGTATAAGTTATCTTAAAATGTATACATTAAATTAGATATATCAAATCTTAAAATGTATTAATATAAATCACATAAAACTTAAAAAACCTATTGCTCTCAAATAAGCGAATAGGTTTTTGTGGGGTGGCTCCCCCAGCAAATCAAATAGAGTTAAAAGGTTTGTTTTAAAAAATTTAAAACGGTAGACGTTAAATGTAGAACATGAGATTAAAATATGATAAACAGAAAATGGTTCATCACACGCCTCACACCATGGATTTAAATCACTTAAAAACAAATGTTTGTGTGTGAAACGTGTGTGTCCGATACGAAGGCGAGTTAATCTAACATCAGCACTTCATAATGGTAAAACTGATAATGAGGTGAGGGATGGGAAAATGGTTGACGACCTGAAAGTTCCACGATTCCTGCCATAGACCATATATAAAACTTTTTATAGCCTTTCTCACATCTGAGAGAGGGACCGATTGTAATATTGGGTCTGATGCAGCTTTTGCTGCTGCATCCGCTCTCTCATTTCCATCAAGACCTATGTGACTTGGTACCCAACAAAATATAATATCATATCCCTTGCCAGCCCCTCAGGGGGTTTACCTTCTTTAGGTAAACACGGGTGTCACAATCCCGAGGTACCCCAGTGATCTGTCCTCTTCTTTCTTTTCTTCTCTCCTCTACTCTTCTGCTTTTCTTCCTCTTCTCCCTCAGTGTGGTTGCCTCGCAAGAGGTTGAGGGCTCCCCTTGAGTAGCTTTCGCCACTCTGTTGCTATTAGCTACTCTTGAGGACTAAATCACCCACGTGTTTGCCGTGCGTGGAGACCCGTGTCCCTGGAAAGGAGGATCCTGGTAATTGAGGCCTCCAGAGACCAACACATTGCTTTGGCCTCTGCTTCAGGTAAACGGGAGGTGTGTTGTGGTCCTCAGCACATCAATCGGCTTAATGGATCAAGCGATCGGTACATCTACTGGGTGACTCGTTAAGGGTGGAGGCCACTTCAGGGATGTACTGTGAGCGTATAGGACCTGGCTAGCACTGGTGCAGCTGGTCTGCATCCCCTTGTTGGACTCGGTGGTGGGTGGTGCCGTCAGGTCCCGAATATTCCATCTCTAATATGGAAACATTTCTTTTCTCTTCTCTCCCACGGGAGCACACATTGACATTACTAAAAGCTAAATTTTATATTGTGAAATTAAAGGAGGGTACATTTGATACTGTATCCCCTTTCTTAATTCAAAAAGCTATTTCTGGAAATATCGGAGAAGTAAAGAGCATCCGGAAACTTCGTTCTGGAGATCTAATGGTAGAAGTTGCTTCGGAAGCACAAGCGACTCTGATTAGCAACATGAAAACGTTAGCTAACCTTGAGGTGTCCGTCCAACCTCATATTAATCTTAACTTTTCACGTGGTGTGGTATCCGCCAAGGATTTGTTAAATTCGCCTGCGGACGAGATCTTAGATAATCTAAAAGATCAAAAGGTCTGTGCAGTAAAACGCATCACTGTCAGACGGGATGGGCAGACTATTAATACTAAACATCTCGTACTGACATTTGCGACGCCAGACCTACCGCAGCATATTAAAGCTGCGTATATGCATCTATCCGTTAGGCCGTTTATACCAAATCCTTTGCGTTGTTTCCAGTGCCAGAGATTTGGTCACTCCAAAGCGACTTGCAGGGGCAAACTGACTTGCGCTCGCTGCGCAGCAGTTGGCCACGACAGTTCGTCTTGCACTGCAAAGGAGAGGTGTGTCAACTGTAAGGGTGACCACCCCTCCTACGCTAGAAGTTGTCCTATCTGGATACTGGAAAAAGAGATCACCACCACCAAAGTTAAGAGTAATTGTTCCTATCCTGAGGCGAGACGGGCTGTTACAGCTCGCACACCTCAAGTAGGAGTCAGCTATGCTACTGTTGCTGCCAAGATCACCAGAACGACTAGCACACAAACGGATGCTCTCTCACTTCCGATAGTTAAATTACCCCCTACTACCGCACAAAGGCCAAAATCGACCTCCACATCGACTACCCGCAAAAAAGCTCCTATTTCCAGATCAAAAGGTATAAAGGCCTTAAAACTAAGATCTGCAAAGGAGGGCAATTCTAGGCCCTCCCTATCCACCCGTAAAGCCTTATCCCTGGAAGCTGATGCTGTGTCTCTGCATCCCTCTGACGAAGATCTGTCACTTGAGGAGATGTCAGATGACATGCCTTCCAGCTCCGGGAAAGGAGCTTTTAAAATTCAACAATAACTTCCTTTGTTTCTTGGAACTGCCATGGTTTGCGTTCTCATCATGATGACATCAAGTCTATAATTTCAGCCTACAACCCCGCATGTGTTGCACTTCAGGAAACATTCCTGAAGTCAAGCAATAACTTCTCCATGCGTGGGTTTAAAAGCTTTAGAAAAGACTGTGGTGACGATGGTGCAGTGTCTGGAGGTGTTTGCATATTAACATCCAACAACTATCCCAGCACTGCCCAACATTTAAATACTACACTACAGGCTGTAGCTGTGCAAATTCACACATCATGCTTGTTGACAGTCTGTAGTTTGTATTTGCCACCACATGATGTCATCCGCCAAGAGGAACTCGATGCATTAATAGATCAGCTGCCAACGCCTTTTCTGCTGTTAGGTGACTTTAACGGCCATAATTCTTTGTGGGGAAGTGATGATACCAACTCTCGCGGTCGGCAGATAGAGCGGTTTATTTCAGATAACAGTCTCTGTCTGCTTAATACCGACGAAAAGACCTACTTTCACATACCCACAAGAACATTTCATTCTCTCGATCTGGCCATTAGTTCTCCCTCACTACTGCCATTGTTAAATTTAAATGTAGGAAATGATCTGCATAATAGCGATCATTTTCCTCTCGTCATCTCCCAGACTGGAGGTAGTAGTGTAAGACAACGCTTACCTACTTACGTGTACAGTCGGGCAGATTGGACGTTATTTACACAATTGGCAGTTGTTGATGATAAAATGGTCTCGATCGAAGATATTGATATTGCCGTTAGTAAAGTCACTGACACAATTAAGAAAGCAGCTGATGCATCAATACCTAAGAGTTCCTCTATATCACACAGGCGTTGCAAACCTTGGTGGAACAAACAATGCCAAGAAACATATAAAAAACAGAGGAAGTTTTGGGGGATATTTAGGAGGTACCCCACAACGGAGAATCTTATCGCCTTTAAGAGAGCAAAAGCATTAGCTCGCAGAGCCCGTCGTCAAAGTCAGAAGGAATCCTGGTCCTGCTATGTATCTTCTATAACATCTTCAACTTCCAGTAAGCAGTTGTGGAGAAGGGTGAAAGCAGCCAATGGAATTTATAGAGAATTTTCTATTCCTATTTTAAAATCCGGAGCTGCTATATACTCTTCTCCTACGGATATAGCTAACGTCCTTGGTGAAGCATTTGCTAACGTCTCAAGCTCGAACTCTTACAGTCCTTCGTTTTTGAGGACTAAGAGTCGAGCTGAGCGAGTACCAATTCGCTTCAACCATCGACAAACTTTACCGTACAACTGTGAATTCGGAATGTTTGAACTGAAGAAAGCATTACAGCAGGCCAATAACACCAGTCCAGGACCTGATGGAATCAGTTATGTCATGCTTCAACATTTGAGTCCAGACTCCCTGTTGAACTTACTTTACCTGTTCAATAGGATCTGGACGGAAAATGAATTTCCATCTATATGGCAAGAAGCAATAGTGATTCCTGTCCTCAAGGCTGGTAAGGATCCTTCAGATCCTTCAAATTATCGACCAATTGCTCTGACGAGTTGCTTATGTAAGACTCTCGAACGTATGGTCAACGCCCGTCTCGTATATGTCTTAGAAAAAAATAAATGTATACATATTAATCAGAGTGGCTTCCGTAAAGGGAGATCCACTCTTGATAATATTACATATTTGGAGACCCAAATCCGCAATGCTTTTGTGCGGAGGAACCATCTGGTCTCCATTTTCTTTGACATCGAGAAGGCATACGACCGTACATGGCGATATGGAATTCTCCGTACATTATATGATTTTGGCTTTCGGGGTAATTTGCCGATATTCCTACAGAATTTTTTATGCTCCCGTGGTTTTAAAGTACGTATTGGAAGCTATACATCCAATACTTTTACACAATCTGAAGGTGTTCCTCAGGGCTCAATTTTAAGCGTCACACTTTTTAGTCTCTTCATCAGTAACATACTTCATCAACTTCCATCATCAGTACATGGCACTTTGTTTGTCGACGACCTGCAAATATCATGTGAGGGGTCTAACATAAGATTAATTGAGAGACAACTGCAAACAGCAGTTAACAAACTTGCTGCATGGTGTGCTGAGAATGGCCATACCTTATCACCAAGCAAGAGTAAATGTGTCCACTTCTGCAGAAAGACTAGCCTGCATAATGATCCAATAATTTACATCAACAACACTCCAATACAAGTAGTCAATGAAATAAAATTCTTGGGCATTATCTTTGACCGAAAATTAACTTTTCTTCCGCATGTTCTATATTTGCGGAAGAAGTGTGAGCGATCGCTTAATATCCTCAAGGTGTTGTCAAATACATCTTGGGGTGCAGATCGCGCATCACTTCTTCGAGTATATCAGTCATTGATCTTGTCCCGCATTGACTACGGAAGTGTTGTTTATGGATCAGCTAGATCTTCCGTGTTACGAAGGTTGGACACAGTTCATCACTCTGCTTTGAGGATATGCTCTGGGGCATTCCGCACATCACCCGTCCAGAGTCTATACGTGATATGTCATCAATTACCGTTAGACCTGAGACGAATGCAGCAGTCTCTCAATTATTATGCTAAGGTCATGTCGACCCTTAATCATCCGATACGTTCCATGGTTCAAAATACTTCTCTCATGAGACTATATGATGCTCGTCCAATGAGCATCCCTCCGTTTCTCACACGAGCCAAATCACATCTGTGGCTCACAGACCTATGTGATATTCGGATTGAGTCTGTCGATCAATATGCTCATCCGCCTTGGTATAATCCAACATATACTTTTATCAATGCCTTTGCTTACTATAGAAAATCTGACACAACACCTATTGTTTTTCAGCAGCTATATTCTTCTCATCGCTGTCAGTATCAATCATACAAACCTGTATTCACAGACGGTTCTAAAACAGCAGGACATGTGGGCTGTGGAGTTTTTATCAATAATACAGCTTTTAGTCACAGCCTACATTCATCCTGCTCCGTCTTTACTGCTGAAGCAAATGCCATCTGCTACGCGCTTCAGCATGTGAATACAGATGATTGTCATGACTTTTGTATTTACACTGACAGCATGAGTATGATTGAAGCCTTGAAAAACAATAGCGTTAACTGTCATCCTGTTGTGTCGAGAATTTTCAAAGCATTGGATTCTCTTGCTGGCAAGGGAAAAGAAATTGTATTTTGTTGGATACCAAGTCACGTAGGTCTTGATGGAAACGAGAGAGCGGATGCAGCTGCAAAGGCTGCTGAAGATCCAGTTTTACCATCGGTTCCGCTCTCAGATGTGAGAAAGAGTATAAAAAGCTTTATTTGTTCCCTTTGGGAAGAATCATGGAACTTGCAGGTCGGAAACAAACTACATACCATCTTCTCATCCCTCACCTCATTATCAGTTTTACCGTTACGAAGTGCAGATGTTAGATTAACTCGCCTTCGTATCGGACACACACGTTTCACACACAGACATTTGTTCCTAAATGAACTAAATCCATGGTGTGAAGCGTGTGATGAACCATTTACTATATATCATATTTTAATTTCATGTCATGTTTTTAACCAACAACGTTTACGCTATTTTAATACTGATTTTATAACATTATTTGATTTAATAGGGGATCCACCCCATAGAAACCTATTCGCTTTTTTAAGAGCAATAGGTTTCATACATTTTATTTGATTTAACTTTTAAATTTTAAAATTGTACATACATTTCATTTTATAAAATTTATTTTACAATATTATATACACAAATTTTTGTATTTTAAAAATTTTAAATGTTGATTGGGTTTTAAAAAAAAATAAATAAATAATAAAATAATTAAATAAATATTTAAAGCAACAAAAACGTCTTGGCGCAGCATGTCCAATTTTGGACCTTGCGCCATAAAACCCAACCAACCAACCAACCAACTAACATCTGCACTTCGTAATGGTACAACTGATAATGAGGTGAGGGATGAGAAAATGCTTTGGAGTTTGTTTCCGATCTGCAAGTTCCACGATTCCACTCAAAGAGAATAAACAAATCTTTTTATGCTTTTTCTTACATCAGAGGTTGGTTGGGTTTTATGGCGCAAGGGCCAAAAAATGGACATGCTGCGCCAAGAATATTTCGAAGAATATTATTTACTTATTTTATTTATTTATTTATAAATATATTTCTTTTGAAAACCCAAGCAACATTAAAATTTTAAAAAACGAAAATAAGTGTGTAAATTATTTTAAAATCTATACATAATAATAAAATATAAAATAAAATAAATTTTAAAAACCTATTGCTCTCAAATAAGCAAATAGGTTTCTGTGGGGTGGTTCCACCATCAAATCAAACATGGTTGAAAGGTTTGTTTTGAAAAATTTAAAACGGTAGACGTTAAGCCATTAGCTCCTCTTGGGGATTAAATCACCCACGTGTTTGCTGTGCGTGGGGACCTATCCAAATTCATTGAGTTACTGGCTCTCAAATAATGGAAAAGCGGAAATTATCACCACCACAAATCTGGATGCTGTTGTTCTTGCTCAAAAAGAAACAGTTTTTGCTGTTCAGCTAATGGTCAACAAAAGACCACTAGCAATTCTATCAGTTTATAGCCCTCCTATTAACCACAGACAACGTGCAAGATGGGAACCAACAACAGGCATCAACGACACTCCAACTGAAGTTGAACAATTCCATCTAGGAACAGAGGACTATCCTATAGGAGGAGATATGATTGCACTCATCTTATGGGGCTACAAGGACACCAGGAAAGAGAAATTGCTTGATTTTATCATTGCGAACAGTCTCAACCTACTCAATACCTTGGGTGCCCCCCCATCTTTCATTCCACCACACACGAAGGGTGGCCAGATTTGACGCTAGCCTCCAACACCAAGCTGGCAATGTCTTGCAGATGGGTTAGAATTCGAATCTCTAATTGATCATCGTTATATTCAGATTACCATGGACAAACCCCCAGAACAACCAAAGCTTACTAGATTGAAGACTAAGTATGGCAACCATCAACACCTCCTAAAATTACCATCTCCCAGGGGTCCCAGGTTTTCTAAACAGCCTGAATAATGGCAAAACTACTGAGCAGTTGGACAGAATAACGGCCGAAGTCCAGGAAGCCTTAATTGACTGATGCAACAAGACATATAGAAAAGTCCGGCATAAATACAACATCATGCCAAGCTAGTGTACCTTAGATCTTGACAAAAAAAAAGAAAGCCCTGAACCTCCAAAGCAGAACGGCACACCAGGCAAATGATGATAACAAGAAAACACTGTTTCTTAAATATAAGCAAACCAAATCCCAATACTTCGTAAACGCAAAAGAAGTCAGGAAAGCCAAAAGAGCTTGCTGGCGTAACATCTTCTCAGCGGCCACAAATGCTTATGGCAATATATATAAGGCTACTTTTAAAAACACTGCCCCTCATGACAACCTCTTAGACACAGATAGGCAAACAGGCGACACCACGTAATTTGCGAAACACAAGTTCTCCAAAACGTATTCTCAATCTAACCAACAAAGAATAACGAACAGATATTCAAGAAGGATAATCTAGAGCCCGACCTAAGCAGACTAATAACAGCACTACGGAATGGAAAGGCCCCTGGGCCTGGATGGAATTGACAACATCATTCTCAAACTCTTTCATAAACACAAATTCCAGATCTCTTATACACTATTTAAAACCTGCTGGAAACTTTGCCACTTTCCTAAATGTCTAAAAATAAGACTCGTAATACTTTTACATAAAGAAGGAAAAGACAGGTTTCAAGCGAGCTCCTATCGGCCAATTACATTCCTCCCTACGCTTGGAAAAATCTTGGAGAAAATTGCAACAACAAGACTAACCTACTACCTCGAAAGCAACAATCTGCTGCACAATAACCAATTTGGATTCAGGTAAGGTAAGTCTATTGATAATATTCTTAATCATCTTATGCGAACAATTCGCACAGCTAAACATTGTTCTATAATTTCTCTTGTTATCCGATGTGCGTTTGACTTGGCTCCCTATGGTTCTATAAGACTAGCCCTAAAACAGAAAAACTGCCCTGCAAGAATTAAGCTCCTGCTAAATAGCAACCTAAACAACAGACTGGTAGCTATAAATACAAGCCAAGGCCTTGTCTTCTTTCCTCAACAAATTGGCGGGCTTCTGCATTCGACCCATCATGTAGAACCTACTGGCAGATGAACCCCTACAAATGGACTGGTCATCAGTTGGCAAATCTACCGATCGCAAATCCAGTGTGACATTGGAGGCGTTCGCCGACGATTTCACTTTTGTGGTGGCTGCTAGCAGTGAAAGAAAATTGGATCTCATTGCAACTGAAGTTTTAGCAATCTTTTCCATCAGTGGACCAACAAAAACCAGCTGAGAATTTCAGTAGATAAGCCCACCATCTTTTGCCATCAAATTACAGTGTGATCCTCAGATTTATTGGAACAGTCTGAAGATCAAGAGGTCACACGCCATCAAACACTTAGGTGTCATCATAGATGAAAGTTTCAACTGGTCAAAACACATTAATTCCCAGGGAGCAAAAGCCTCCTGAATTCACTAACAATTGCTCGGGCTAGCAGGCACTAGTTGAAGCTTCTCACAAAAGCAGAGGATCATACTCTACAAGAGTCCCCAGACAAGGGACCCATGAGCCTTGTGTGGGGCTCATGGTTCCCTTGTCTAGAGGCGAGACCGTCGAGTCAAGAATCAGTTATTCTTTGATAAAATCCAAAGGCAGTTTCTATTAAATATAACTGGAGCTTTCCGAACAGCGGCTACTTCGGCAAATTGGCAAGGAAGTCAAGCTAATGTATTTGTTTAACTCCAGTGAAGACCATATAATATCGAGAGGATAAAATAGACAAACTGTCCATCCATCCTGGAAAATATAACGTTGACACCAAGATCAAGTTAAATAAGGAAGACCACCCAAATCTGAATGATGGAACGTAACTACATCTTTATAAGTGGCTCTAAAATGAAAGACAGAATGGGCGCTGCATTTGTGGTAATCCACAATGGAACTATCATGCACTCAGAGAAATTTCCCATTTGTAACAACACGGTCTTCCAAGCGGAGCTATATGCGGTACAGCAAGCGGTAAACTGGGCAATCAAGCGGAGCCAAAAATGTACTATCTGGTCTGACAGCCAATCAGGGATCATGGCAATTGGTATCCTTTCCACCAAGATCATTTCAGGACATCCTTAACCAACACTATAAAGATGTCCTGGATCAAGGCCCATGTGGTTTGGTTGGTTGGGTTTTATGGCGCAAAGTCCAGAAATGCACATGCTGCGCCAAAATTAAGGTTTTAGTAGATTTATTTTTATTTTCTTTATTTAGTTTTTTAATCAAAAACCCAAGCAACATTAAAAATTTTAAAAACACAAATTAGAGTATAATTTACTTTAAAATCTAAATATAAAGTATAAAAAAGGAAAAATCAATTATATCAATAATTTTAAATATGAATTCAATAAAATAAATGAAACCTATTGCCCTAGAGAAAGCGAATAGGTTTTTACGGGGTGGATCCCCTATTATATGAAAAAAAGTTATAAAATCAGTATTAAAAAAGTATAAACGTTGTTGGTTAAAATCATGACATGAAATTAAAATATGATAGATAGTAAATGGTTCACCACACGCTTCATACCATGGATTTAGTTAACTTAAAAACAAATGTCTGTGTCTGAAACGTGTGTTTTCGATACGAAGACAAATCAATCTAATATCTGCTTTTCGTAACGGTAAAACTGACAATGAGATGAGGGATGGCAAAATGGTATGTGACTTGTTGCCCACCTGCATGTTCCACATTCCTGCCGAAGACCATCTATAAAACTTTTTATACTCATTCTCACATCAGAGAGCGGAACCGATAGTAAAATTGGGATCTGATGTAGCCTTTGCAGCTGTATCCGCTCTCTCATTTTCATCACAAGACCTACGTGACTTGGTATCCAACAAAATATGTCATATCCCTTTCCAGCAAGGGAATCTAGTGCTCTATAAATCTTTGACACAACAGGATGGCAAGTAAATATATTGTTTCTCAAAGCTTCCAATACACTCAAGCTGTCAGCATATATACAAATTTGACGATCATCTGTATTCACATGCTGAAGATTATATGATTGTTCAAATATGTTTGGAGGAGGGTAAAAAAGGGGAAAATAAGAGACGTAGAGGTCCTGATCGATCATGGATAAAACGCTATGAAGAACTTGGGGCGAAGAAGACATTAATTGAAGAATTGCGATTAGAAGATATCCATAATTATAAGTAAGTTATTTTTGATAAATTAAAAGCTCCTGTACTCTTTAGTGAGTGCCCGAAATTTGTTTCCTTGTTTATTTAGTACGAAGATGATTTTACTGCTATTATTTTAATGAGTACACTTTGTCTTTGCATATAATTGCCTCATTTATAAGTATTTAGTGGACAAAAAATATATATCTAAACTTTGTGTAGCTATTTTACTTGTAAACATATAATTTGCTAGAAAGAATGTAAATTTACACTGAACACTAGCTAAATATTTTCTTACAAACACTATGTATATAATCCCAAAAATTATTAATGTGAAAATGGTTATTAACTAATTTATTAGTTAGTTCATACACTTAAGTATTATTAAGTGTAATTATTAGTGCACAGAATTATTTAATGATAGTATTCTTTCACCATGATAACATTTTCGATTGTTTTATTTCCTTCATTACTTTTCTTTAAATAAACAAGATTAATGCATGTTGGGAGTTACATGAATAATTACTGCTCCACAAGAAAGACAATTTATTTAATAATGATAACTCCTGATGATATTCAAACAAATGAATGAAATTATTTTATAAATTTTAAACTTTCAACAGTGGTGAAATAAATTTAATGTATAATTTTTAATGCATATCTTTTCTTTAATAGGCTGTTAAAGGCCAGAATGTATGTCGAGTGTACCTTTGAAGTGTTGGCTTCGAGATTTCGACTTTTTCAAACTAATATAAACTTGCAATTTCCAATTGTAAAAAATCTAGTTATTGCTAATTGCAGTCTGCATAATTATTTAATTTCAAGGATCTCTACCTATGCAAGCAATGACCAAGACATTGCTATGTAAGAATCTGTTTTTTTATTTATGAATCGTAAATATTATGATATAAAAATTTTAAATTTGCAACTTACAGATCACCATCCCAAATCATGAACTTGTCTCATTTTTCTTCAAGAAGTGCTACGAATGTTGCCAAAGAGAGGCGATCTAAACTGACAGATTATTTTTTAACAAAAGCTGGTAGAGTTGAATAACGATATAGAGCAGCAGGTATGTTTGATTCTTTTACGTTAAATCACGAAATAAAAATAAAAATGCATTCACTAACAATTTAATTTTTAACAAGATTAATCATCAATGATTTGATTGAGTTTAATCACATTCAAAGGAATAAATTATTTATTTATCGTTAATTGCACTTTAACTATTTTTGAATGATTAAAGTATAAAATATATACACATAATTTGCTTGACTTTGTTGGTGTGCAGTTAATAGTAAAATTTATCTTGTAATCTATTGTATTTTTATATAGAGTAACATAGTGTTTTGTGAAATTTACTTAAATCAATTATTTGTGTCTTACAGGTTTAGTTGGTTGGTTGGTTGGTTGGTTGGGTTTTATGGCGCAAGGTCCAAAACGGACATGCTGCGCCAAGAATACAGTTTTGGAAAAATATTTTAATTTTATTTATTATTATTTTTTTTACTTATTTTTTTCCATATATGTATATATATTTAAACCCAAGCAACATTAAAATATTAAAATACAAAAACAAGTGTATAAGTTTTCTTAAAATATATATATTAAAATAAAATAAATCAAATATATATAAAATCTTAAAATGTATAAATATAAATCATATAAAATTTAAAAAACCTATTGCTCTCAAATAAGCAAATAGGTTTTTGTGGGGTGGCTCCCCCAGCAAATCAAATAGAGTTAAAAGGTTTGTTTTGAAAAATTTAAAACGGTAAACGTTAAAATTAGAACATGAGATTAAAATATGATAAACAGTAAATGGTTACACGCCTCACACCATGGATTTAAATCACTCAAAAACAAATGTTTGTGTGTGAAACGTGTGTGTCCGATACGAAGGCGAGTTAATCTAACATCAGCACTTCGTAACGGTAAAAATGATAATGAGGTGAGGGATGGGTAAATGGTATGTAATTTGTTAACGACCTGTAAGTTCCATGATTCCTGCCAAAGACCATATATAAAACTTTTATAGCCTTTCTCACATCTGAGAGAGGAACCGATGTTAATATTGGATCTGATGCAGCCTTTGCAGCTGCATCTGCTCTCTCATTTCCTTCAAGACCCATGTGGCTTGGTATCCAACAAAATACAATTTCTTTTCCCTTGCCAGCAAGGGAATCCAATGCTTTAGAAATTCTCGACACAACAGGATGACAGATAACACTATTGTTTTTCAAGGCTTCAATAATACTCATGCTGTCAGTATATATACAATATTGATGATAGTCGTCTGTATTCACATGCTTAAGCGCGTAGTAGATGGCGGTTGCTTCAGCAGTAAAGATGGAGCAGGATGGATGTAGGCTGTAATTAAAATCTGTATTATTGGTAAAATTCTGCGTGTGCTCTTGCTACGGAGAATTCCATAACGCCACGTACGATCATATGCCTTCTCGATGTCAAAAAAAATGGAAACCAGATGGTTCCTCCGCACAAAAGCGTTGCGGATTTGGGTTTCCAGGTAAGTAATATTATCAAGAGTGGATTTTCCTTTACGGAAGCCACTCTGATTGATATGGATACATTTGTTTCTTTCTCAGCACACCATGCAGCATATACGAGACGGGCATTGACTATACGTTCGAGAGTCTTACACAAGCAACTCGTCAGAGCAATTGGTCGATAATTTGAAGGGAACAGAAGGATCCTTACCAGCCTTAAGGATCGGAATCACTATTGCTTCGCTCCAAAGTGATGGAAATTTATTTTCAGTCCAGATCCTATTGAACAAGTAAAGTAAGTTCAACAGGGACTCTGGACTTAAATGACGAAGCATTTGGTAGCTGATTCCATCTGGTCCTGGGCTAGTATCATGGGCCTGCTGTAATGCTCTCTTCAATTCCAACATCCGAAATTCACAGTTGTAAGGCAAAGCTTGTCGATGGTTGAAACGAATTGGTGTTCGCTCAGCACGACTCTTTGTCCTTAAGAACGAAGGACTATAAGAGTTGTTGCTTGAGACCCTAGCAAAGGTTTCACCAAGGACGTTAGCGATGTCCTTAGGAGAAGAGTATATAGCAGCTGCGGATTTCAAAATAGGAATGGAAAATTCTCTATATATTCCATTGGCTGCTTTCACTCTTCTCCACAAATGTTTACTGGATGTGGAAGAAGTAATTGAGGATACATAGCGAGACCAGGATTCCTTCTGACTTCGACGACGTGCTCTGCGAGCTAATGCTTTTGCTCTCTTAAAGGCGATGAGATTCTCCGTTGTGGGGTACCTCCGAAATAACCCCCATAACTTCCTTTGTTTTTTATAAGTTTGTTGACATTCATTATTCCACCATGGTTTGCAACGCCGGTGTGGTAATGAGGAACTTTTTGGTATTGATGCATCAGCTGCATTAATAATTGTTTCAGTGACTTTAAATACAGAATTATCAATATCATCGATCATAACCATTTCGTTATCAATATCTGCCAATTGTGTAAATAACGTCCAATCTGCCCGACTGTACACGTAAGTAGGTAGACGCTGTTCTACACTACTACCTCCAGTCTGGGTGATGACGAGAGGAAAATGATCGCTGTTGTGCAGATCATCTCCTACAATTAAATTTAACAATGGCAGAAGATATGGGGAACAAATGGCCAGATCGAGAGAATGAAATGTTCTTGTGGGTACATGGAAATATGTCTTCTCGTCGGTATTAAGCAGACAGAGACTATTATCTGAAATAAACCGCTCTATCTGCCGACCGCGAGAATTAGTATTATCATTTCCCCACAAAGAACTATGACCGTTAAAGTCACCTAACATCAGAAATGGTGTTGGCAGCTGATCTATTAATGCATCAAGTTCCTCTTGGCGGATGACATCATGTGGTGGCAAATACAAACTACAGACTGTCAACAAGCATGATGTGTGAATTCGCACAGCTACAGCCTGTAGTGTAGTATTTAAATGCTGGGCAGTGCTGGGATAGTTGTTAGATGTTAATATGCAAACACCTCCAGACACTGCACCATCATCACCACAGTCTTTTCTAAAGCTTTTAAACCCACGCATGGAAAAGTTATTGCTGGACTTCAGAAATGTTTCCTGAAGTGCAATGCATGCGGGGTTGTATGCTGAAATTATAGACTTGATGTCATCATGATGAGAACGCAAACCATGGCAGTTCCAAGAAACAAAGGAAGTTATTGTTTAATTTGAAAAGCTCCTTTCCCGCAGCTGGAAGGCATGTCATCTGACATCTCCTCGAGTGACAGATCTTCGTCGGAGGGATGTAGATAAACAGCGTCAGCTTCCAGGGTTAAGGCTTTACGGGGGGATATGGAAGACCTAAAATTGCCCTCCTTAGCAGATTTTAGTTTTAAGGCCTTGAGGGCTTTAGATTTAGCCATCGGAGCTTTTTTACGGAGAGTAGTTGTGGATGTTTTTTGCCTTTTCTCAGATGTAGGGGGTAATTTGACTATTGGAAGCGAAAGAGCATCCGTTTGTGTACTAGTCATCCTGGTGACCTTGGCAGCAACAGTCGCATAGCTGACTCCTACTTGAGGTGTGCGAGCTGCAACAGCCCGTCTCGCCTCAGGATAGGAACAATTATTCTTAACTTTGGTGGTTGTGATCTCTTTTTCCAGTATCCAGATAGGGCAACTTCTAGCGTAAGAGGGGTGGTCACCCTTACAGTTGACACACCTCTCCTTTGCAGTACAAGACGAACTGTCATGGCCAACTGCTGCGCAGCGAGCGCAAGTCAGTTTGCCCCTGCAAGACGCTTTAGAGTGACCAAATCTGTGGCACTGGAAACAACGCAAAGGATTTGGTATAAACGGCCTGACGGATAGATGCATATACGCAGCTTTAATATGCTGCGGTAGGTCTGGCGTCGCAAATGTCAGTACGAGATGTTTGGTATTGATAAACTGCCCATCCCGTCTGACAGTGATGCGTTTTACAGCACAGACCTTTTGATCTTTAAGATTTTCTAATATCTCGTCCGCAGGCGTATTTAATAAATCCTTAGCGGATACCACACCACGTGAAAAGTTAAGATTAATATGAGGTTGGACGGACACCTCAAGATTAGCAAGCATATTCATGCTGCTTATGAGAGTTGACTGTTCATCAGTAGCAACTTCTACCATAAGATCACCAGAACGAAGTTTCCGAATGCTCTTTGCTTCTCCTATGTTTCCAGATATAGCTTTTTGAATTAGGAAAGGGGATACGTTATCAAATGTACCCTCTTTCCGTTTTACAATGTAGAATCTGGCTTTTATTATTGACAAGGTTTGCTCCCGTGGGAGAGTAGAAAATATGTTCGTTTCCATAATGAAAATGGAAAATTCGGGACCTGACGGCACCACCCACCACCGAGTCCAACAAGGGGATGCAGACCAGCTGCACCAGTGCTAGCCAGGTCCTATACGCTCACAGTACATCCCTGAAGTGGCCTCCACCCTTAACGAGTCACCCAGTAGATGTACCGATCGCTTGATCCATAAAGCCGATTGATGTGCTGAGGACCACAACACACCACCCGTTTACCTGAAGCAGAGGCCAAAGCAATGTGTTGGTCTCTGGAGGCCTCAATTACCAGGATCCTCCTTTCCAGGGACACGGGTCTCCACGCACGGCAAACACGTGGGTGATTTAGTCCCCAAGAGTAGCTATTAGCAACAGAGCAGCGAAAGCTACTCAAGGGAGCCCTCAACCTCTTGCGAGGCAACCACACTGAGGAGAAGAGGAAGAAAAAGCAGAAGAGTAGAGGAGAGGGGAAAAAAGAAAGAGGACAGATCACTAGGGTACCTCGGGATTGTGACACCCGTGTTTACCTAAAGAAGGTTGGTTGGTTGGTTGGGTTTTATGGCGCAAGGTCCAAAATCGGACATGCTGCGCCAAAACTAAGTTTTTGTTGTTTTATTATTTATTTATTTTTTTTTCAAAAACCCAAGCAACATTTAAAAATTTTAAAATACAAAAATCTGTGTATATAATACTTTAAAATAAAATTTATAAAATAAAATATATGTATAATTTTAAAATTTAACATACAAATCAAATAAAATGTATGAAACCTATTGCTCTTAAAAAAGCGAATAGGTTTCTATGGGGTGGATCCCCTATTAAATCAAATAAAGTTATAAAATCAGTATTAAAAAAGTGTATACGTAAATGGTTAAAACATGAACATGAAATTAAAATATGATGCACAGTATAAGGTTCATCACACGTTTCACACCAAGGATTTAATTCACTCAAAAACAAATATCTGTGTGTGAAACGTGTGTGTCCGATACGAAGGCGAGTCAATCTAACATCTGCACTTCGTACCGGTAAAACTGACAATGAGATGAGGGATGAGAAAATGGTATGCAATTTGTTGACGACCTGCAAGTTCCATGATTCTTGCCAAAGACCATATATAAATTTTTTGATAGCCTTTCTCACATCTGAGAGAGGAACCGATGGTAATATTGGATCTAATGCAGCCTTTGCAGCTGCATCTGCTCTCTCATTTCCTTCAAGACCCATGTGGCTTGGTATCCAACAAAATACAATTTCTTTTCCCTTGCCAGCAAGGGAATCCAATGCTTTAAAAATTCTCGACACAACAGGATGACAGATAACACTATTGTTTTTCAAGGCTTCAATAATACTCATGCTGTCAGTATATATACAATATTGATGATAGTCGTCTGTATTCACATGCTGAAGCGCGTAGTAGATGGCGGTTGCTTCAGCAGTAAAGATGGAGCAGGATGGATGTAGGCTGTAATTAAAATCTGTATTATTGGTAAAAATTCCACAGCCCACATGTCCTGCTGTTTTAGAACCATCTGTGAATACAGGTTTATATGATTGATACTGACAGCGATGAGAAAAGTATAGCTGTTGAAAAACAATAGGTGTTGTGTCGGATTTTTTGAACTGAGCAAAGGTATTTATAAAGGTATTTGTTGGTTCATACCAAGGTGGATAGAGAAATTGATCAATTGACTCTATCCAAACATCACATAGGTCTGTGAGCCAAAGATGTGATTTGGCTCTTGTGAGAAAAGGTGGGATGCTCAATGGACGAGCATCATATAGTCTTTTAATAGAGGCATTAGGTATCATGGAACGTAGTGGATTGTCATGGGTCGACATGATTTTAGCATAATAACTGAGAGACTGCTGCATTCGTCTCAGGTCTAACGGTAATTGTTGACATATAACATATAGACTCTGGACGGGGGATGTGCGAAATGCGCCTGAACATATTCTCAGAGCAGAATGATGGATAGTGTCCAGTCTGCGTAAAACAGAAGATCTAGCGGATCCGTAAACAACACAACCGTAGTCTATGCGGGATAAAATTAGAGATTGGTAAACTCGGAGGAGTGACGTGCGATCAGCACCCCAAGATGTATTTGAAAGCACCTTGAGGATATTGAGCGATCGCTCGCACTTCTTCCGCAGATATAATATATGCGGAAGAAAGGTTAGTTTACGGTCAAATATCACTCCGAGGAATTTTACCTCACTGACCACTGGTATAGGTGTGTTGTTTATACAAATGACGGGATCATTGTGGAGGCTAGTCTTCCTGCAGAAATGGACACAATTGCTCTTGCTAGGAGATAGTGTATGGCCATTCTCAGCACACCATGCAGCAATTTTATTAACAGATGTTTGTAATTGTCTCTCAATTAAATTCATGTTGGACCCTTCACAAGATATTTGCAGGTCATCAACATACAAAGTACCATGTACAGGAGGTGAAAGTTGATGAAGTATGGTACTGATATGAACATTAAAAAGTGTGACACTTAAAATACTTCCCTGAGGAACACCTTCAGGTTGGTTAAAAGTATTGGACAAAAGGGTACCAATACGAACTATAAAACCACGGGAGCGTAAAAAGTTTTGAATAAATATCGGCAAATTACCCCGAAAGCCAAAATCATACATTCTACGGAGAATTCCATAACGCCATGTACGGTCGTATGCCCTCTCGATGTCAAAGAAAATGGAGACCAGATGGTTTCTCCGCACAAAAGCATTGCGGATTTGGGTCTCCAAATATGTGATATTATCAAGAGTGGATCTCCCTTTACGGAAGCCACTCTGATTAATATGTATACATTTATTTTTTCTAAGACATATACGAGACGGGCGTTGACCATACGTTCAAGAGTCTTACATAAGCAACTCGTCAGAGCAATTGGTCGATAGTTTGAAGGAACAGAAGGATCCTTATTAGCCTTAAGGATTGGAATCACTATTGCTTCGCTCCAAAGTGATGGAAATTTATTTTCAGTCCAGATCCTATTGAACAGGTAAAGTAAGTTCAACAGGGAATCTGGACTTAAATTACGAAGCATTTGATAGCTGATTCCATCAGGAAGAGAGCATTACAGCAGGCAATAATACTAGCCTGATTCCATCAGGCTAGTATTATTGGCCTGCTGTAATGCTCTCTTCAATTCCAACATCCGAAATTCACAGTTGTAAGGCAAAGCTTGTCCATGGTTGAAACGAATTGGTGTTCGCTCAGCACGACTCTTTGTCCTTAAGAACGAAGGACTATAAGAGTCGTTGCTTGAGACGCTAGCAAAAGTTTCACCAAGGACGTTAGCGATGTCCTTAGGAGAAGAGTATATAGCAGCACCGGATTTCAAAATAGGAATTGAAAATTCTCTATATATTCCATTGGCTGCTTTCACTCTTCTCCACAACTGTTTACTGGATGTGGAAGAAGTAATTGAAGATACATAGCGAGACCAGGATTCCTTCTGACTTCGACGACGAGCTCTGCGAGCTAATGCTTTTGCTCTCTTGAAGGCGATAAGATTCTCCGTTGTGGGGTACCTCCGAAATAACCCCCATAACTTCCTTTGTTTTCTATAAGTTTGTTGGCATTCTTTGTTCCACCAAGGTTTGCAACGCCTGTGTGTTGTAAAGGAACTCTTGGGAATTGACACATCAGCTGCATTCAATATTGCTTCGGTGACCTTATATATGGCATCATCAATATCATCGATCGTAACCATTTCATTATCAATAACTGCCAATTGTGTAAATAACGTCCAATCTGCCCGACTGTACACGTAAGTAGGTAAGCGTTGTCTTACACTACTACCTCCAGTCTGGGAGATGACGAGAGGAAAATGATCGCTGTTATGCAGATCATTTCCTACTATTAAATTTAACAATGGCAGAAGAGATGGAGAACAAATGGCCAGATCGAGAGAGTGAAATGTTCTTGTGGGTACATGGAAATATGTCTTCTCGTCGGTATTAAGCAGACAGAGAGTGTTATCTGAAATAAACCGCTCTATCTGCCGACCGCGAGAATTAGTATCATCACTTCCCCACAAAGAACTATGGCCGTTAAAGTCACCTAACAACAGAAATGGTGTTGGCAGCTGATCTATCAATGCATCGAGTTCCTCTTGGCGGATGACATCATGTGGTGGCAAATACAAACTACAGACTGTCAACAAACATGATGTGTGAATTCTCACAGCAACAGTCTGCAGAGTAGTATTCAATGGATGGGCAGTGCTGGGAAAAGTATTAGATGTTAATATACAAACACCTCCAGACACTGCACCGTCGTCACCACAGTCTTTTCTAAAGCTTCTAAACCCACGCATGGAAATGTTATTGCTGGACTTCAGGAATGTTTCCTGAAGTGCAACACATGCGGGGTTGTAGGCAGAAATTATAGACTTGATGTCATCATGATGAGAACGCAAACCATGGCAGTTCCAAGAAACAAAGGAAGTTATTTTTGAAATTGAAAAGCTCCTTTCCCGGAGCTGGAAGGCATGTCATCTGACATCTCCTCGAGTGACAGATCTTCGTCCGAGGGATGTAGATATACGGCGTCAGCCTCCAGGTTTAAGGCTTTACGGGTGGATATGGAGGGCCTAATAATGCCCTCTTTTGCTGATTTTAGTTTTAAAGCCTTTACGGCTTTAGATTTAGCCATTGGAGCTTTTCTACGGAGAGTGGTTGCAGATGTTGTTTTTGACTTTTTCTCAGATGTAAGGGGTAATTTAACTATTGGAAGTGAAAGAGCATCCGTTTGCGTACTAGCCGTTCTGGTGACCTTGGCGGCGACAGATGCATAGCTAACTCCTGCTTGAGGTGTGCGTGCCATAACAGCACGTCTTGCCTCAGGATATGAGCAGTTATTCTTAACTTTGGTGGTAGTGATCTCTTTTTCCAGTATCCAGATAGGACAAACTCTAACGTAGGAGGGGTGGTCACCCTTACAGTTGACACACCTCTCCTTTGCAGTACAAGACGAACTGTCGTGGCCAACTGCTGCGCAGCGAGCGCAAGTCAGTTTGCCCCTGCAAGCCGCTTTAGAGTGACCAAATCTCTGGCACTGGAAACAACGCAAAGGATTTGGTATAAAAGGCCTGACGGATAGATGCATATACGCAGCTTTAATATGCTGCGGTAGGACTGGCGTCGCAAATGTCAGGATTAGATGTTTAGTATTAATAACTTTATCATCTCTCCTGACAGTGATGCGTTTTACAGCACAGACCTTTTGATCTTTGAGATTTTCTAAGATCTCGTCCGTAGGCGTGTTTAGCAAATCCCTGGCGGATACCACACCACGTGAAAAGTTAAGATTAATATGAGGTTGGACAGACACCTCAAGGTTAGCAAGCATGTTCATGCTGCTTATAAGAGTAGCTTGTGCTTCTGAAGCAACTTCGACCATTAAATCTCCAGAACGCAGCTTTCGAATGCTCTTCACTTCGCCGATATTGCCTTTCTGGATCAGGAAAGGGGATACATTATCAAATGTACCCTCTTTCCGTTTTACAATGTAGAATCTTGCTTGTACTATTGTTAAAGTGTGCTCCCGTGGGAAGAAAGTATTTGTTTCCATATTATAAATGGAAAATTCAGGTCCTGACGGCACCACCCACCACCGAGTCCAACAAGGGGATGCAGACCAGCTGCACCAGTGCTAGCAAGGTCCTATACGCTCACAGTACATCCCTGAAGTGGCCTCCACCCTTAACGAGTCACCCAGTAGATGTCCCGATCGTTTGATCCATGAAGCCGATTGATGTGCTGAGGACCACAACACACCTCCCGTTTACCTGAAGCAGAGGCCAAAGTAATGTGTTGGTCTCTGGTGGCCTCAATTACCAGGATCCTCCTTTCCAGGGACACGGGTCTCCACGCACGGCAAACACGTGGGTGATTTAGTCCCCAAGAGAAGCTAATAGCAACAGAGCGGCGAAAGCTACTCAAGGGGAGCCCTCAACCTCTTGCGAGGCAACCACACTGAGGGAGAAGAGGAAGAAAAAGCAGAAGAGTAGAAGAGAGAAGAAAAGAAAGAAGAGGACAGATCACTGGGGTACCTCGGGATTGTGACACCCGTGTTTACCTAAAGAAGGTAAACCCCCTGAGGGGCCTTACAGGTTTAGCCTAAGTGAAGAATATTTCAGTTTATTATTTTAACAATTTGTATTTAATATTTGTATCTATTATATTAAAAGTTAATAAAAAAAACTTATAAGTATATAAAGTGTAACTGTTGTTGAATAATCTTTGACCTCTTACGAGGCAACCACAACGACGAAGAAAAGAGGAAGTAGAAGAGTCAGGAGAGAACAAAATAAAGAGGACGTATCACAAGGCTTTCTTATATCTAAGGAAGTCCGCAAATTCGTAGATGATCGCACTAGACATGTACCGCGAGACACAAGCTGAGCGTCTCGCAAGAATCACATTAGACCAAATGACGTCATTGATGTCAAAGTTGCGTCAAAAAAGGGTGGAGTGCGAGTCGATTCTAGATTTCCAGCAGGTTCGAAATATCTAGCAACATTCTTCGAGACAGCGCTAATTTCAACATCCGCTTCTCGCAGCAAAAATTTTATCAGTACTTGTAAAATAAAAGGGAGAGTCCTACAAATTAAATGTTTCCATTTGATAAAGAAGAACTTATTATAAATCTGTATAGAGGTAATATTTTATTGAAATATTGTTATTTTTAATAAAAAATTTCCGTTCTTTAATTGTTCACTACTTTTATTTATGTAGATAACCAACACCTGTGGAATCCGAAAGATAACCTTATTTTGACAAGCATATGAGTAGTCTAATTATTAAAGAAATATATCTTTGAAGAACCGTTTCAGAGGGTTGGTTGGTTGGTTTGTCGCTCTAACGGTCATTTTTTGCACACGAGGGCTAATTAGACCGGGACCTACAATTTAAAGTGGATTCCGAACTACTACAAACACCCATGCTCAAGGTGGTTGGGTGGGATTTATGGCGCAAAGTCCAAACTCAGACATGCTGCGCCAAAGGTAAGTTTCGCACTGTAAAATAAATAAAGAAAAAAGGGCCCATATCACCATCCGTGATACTGAAACTTGTGAAGTGCTTCGAAGAAACGGATCGCTTAGAAGATCGACCACGAAGCGGTAGACCTTCCTTGATAGAAGGGCGTGTTGCAGTTGTATAGAGTGTGTAATGGAGGATATGGCAGCAGAATCATCCACAGGAAGCAGCAGTGTTCGTGAAGCTGGAAATGTTTAGGAGTACCTGTAACTTATCGATTCGACGTATCCTTCAGAGGATACTGCAGTTGTATCCGTACAAATTGTAGTCACTGCGTGAGATCATGCTTTCAACAAATAAAGAGGTAGTACACATATTACCTGTTAAGTCTTTATCAGCAGAAATACTTCACGACATAATTAAAATTATTATACTTAAACTTGAAAATATTGGTTTTTTTGTTATCGCTGTCGTTAGCGATAACAATTCAATTAACTGGAAAGCCATATTTCTCTGAATCCACAATTAAATACATTCCCCCATCCAGTTGTTTAATTTAAAAGATCCCTTTCCTATATAGACACTGTGCATCTTATAAAATGTAAAAGAAATAATTGGATCAATAAAAAAGATTCTCGAAGCATATTTTTTCTTAATTCCAATAGTGTAATGAAAATTCATAAGTAAATAAGAGACACTACTTCATTTTCAACTCTAAAAAAACTCCATGAGTTAGAACTCATTAGTTTATTTAAAGTTGGTTATGGGTTAACCCTTAAAGCATTAAATGCAAGTAACTTACAAACACAGAATGTTATGCTTGTATTGCAAATTTTTGATGAATTTACAATTAAGGCATTACTCGAGTTACGTGATAAACATGCATTGAATAACTATACGGAGACAGCAGCATTCATCAAAAAAATCCTTCAATAATGATGGGTAATAAATGTAACAACCGAAAAATATCAAGAGCTGAAAAATAGTTATATGAATTACATAAAAAAAAACTTGATGAAAGGAAATACAATACTGGCCATTAAAATTGCTACACCAGGAAAGCGGCATACCACACACGTGAAATTAAAGGAAATACAATACAGACCATTAAAATTGCTACACCAGGAAAGCGGCATACCACACACGTGAAATTAAAGGAAATACAATACAGGCCATTAAAATTGCTACACCAGGAAAGCGGGGGAGCCAGTCCCACAGTAAGAAATCTGGTAATTTGAGCTTTGAACGTTTCCGGACAACGGCCCAGAGTCTATCCGGAAAGTGCAACTCATTCTTGGCAAATCAATTCAGTTTGATAGCCAAGTTCGATTTTCTTGCGAACCATCTGACCTCCACCTCCTCGTGGTGGCTCCTGGAAACACTAGTTCGCTAGTGGCTAACGGAGGCAGAGGGACTATTTTGAGCTTTTGACACTGCTTTGAGCTCTATACATACGAGTGGACACTGCTTTTACACTCGTCCCCCCATGGAGACACAGGAAGGGACTCCCGAAAGGGAACTCGCTGTGTACAATTGTGAGGAAGCTAGTAGTGATATAAAATCTGACATTCTTATCTTGTTAGAAAAGGAAAGAGAGATACTTCAGGCGCTTTCTGCCAGTAAGGCGAGTAGCACAATTCAACAAAAAATCCGACAAGGCGTATCGGACATTTTAAGCATAGCCTTGCAACAAATTGAAAAGAACGCGTTCCTAGAAGGGCAACTTAAAGCCCAGAATGAGATGCCACATTTTCAACAGCAGACCTTTGCTGAAGTGGTTAAGAGAGGCAAGCCTAAGGGCAATAAGGCTGATCGAGCCAGGAGTAAAAGCAAAGCAAAACGAGAACAATCTCGTCAGCGTAAGGAAAACATAATTCTTGTTTATCCCAAAAAGGAATCTTCCTCGGAAGAGACTAAAAACATTATTAAAGGTGCCATTAACCCTATGAAATTAGGACTTAGAATCAAAAAAATTCGACCTGTGAGAAAGGGAGGAATAGTGTTAGAAACTAGCTCGATGGAAGAAATTGAGAAACTTATTGAGGAATTTAAAACTAACGATAAACTTTCTGAGAAAGTTGATATTCAAAAGCCAGAACCTAAGACTCCGAGAATTATTATCTTTAATGTTGACAGGGATATTAAAAAGGAAGAGATAGCGGAAAGACTTATCTCGCAAAATTCCCTCAGTGAATCGTCAAAATTGGAGGCTGTCCATAGCTTCAAAGGCAAATTTGGAACCAACTGGATCCTGACAGTAAACGGGACCACTTTGAAAGAATTAAATGCTAGGAAAAAGTTATATTTAGGATGGACATCGGTCCAATTCAGAGAGTACTTGCGCGTAAGCCAATGTTTTAAATGCCTTAGATTCGGCCACATTGCTAAGGACTGTAGAGGCGTGGAGTCCTGCAGAAAATGTTCAGGCGAACACTTAGACAAAAATTGTGAGCAAGAAATAAAGTGTAAGAACTGTGAGGAAAGCAACTCTAAGTTTAGAACTAAGTTTAATTCCAAACATCAAGCTAACGATAAAAGGTGCCCCATCTATCTAAAGGAGATCAATAAACTAATTTCTAAGACTAACTATGAATAATACGACTAACTCTGACTGTATTAAATTCGCCCACCTTAACCTCAATCATTGCCGTGCTGCAAACGCAACACTTGCACAAGATATTAAAGACTTAAATCTAAACTTTATTTCAATTAATGATCCATATACTTTTGAAGGACACATCTCAGGCTTTCCCATCGACTTAACCATCACCGCCAGCAACAACCCCAAGGCCGCTGTTATCAACAACAAACTGTTCCAAGTCACTCCGATCCTTGTCTCGGACGAAATTGTCATCATTCAGACTATTCTCAATAAGGAACACTACAACATCTGCTCTATTTACTGCCCACCTTCCCACAACCTAAGTGAGTCCATTAGGGAACTAGGTGAAATGCTTGCGATCCATCACAGTCGGAAGTGGATCATCCTAGGAGACTTTAATGCGAAATCCTCAACCTGGAGCCCAAGGAGCACGGACCAAAGGGGCAACACCCTAATTGAATTCGCGGCTAAACATGACTTAATCTTTGAAAATGATGCCAATAGCAGACCAACTTATAATAGCACCCTTGGCGAGAGTTGGATCGACCTGCTCATCACCAAAAATCTTAATAGTAAAAACATTGCGAACTGGACCATCAGAGATACTTTCTCCGCTAGCGACCACCAATTAATGACGTTTGATATCATTAATACTAAAGCCAAATACAGAACCAACTTGCGTTTCAATTCTAACACTCTAAAATGGATGGAGTTCAAGGATGACTTAAAGTCAATTCCGATCCAATTTCCAATTCCAAGTTTAAAAGAACCCGAGAGACAAATTGAACACATTGAAAAACAAATACTTGCGATGTGCAAAAAGCACAAACACCTTAATCCACACAAGCCCAACCGGAACTCCTGGTGGACCCCAGCACTCACAGAAGAAAGAAGTAGAGTCAGGGCACTCCGTAGACGATTTCAGGCAGAGACGGACAGCTCAATCCGAGATCTTAGAAAAGCAGACTTCAAAAAGGCTGCTGCGAAGTACAGAAAACATTTACTACTCACTAAACAAACGGCCTTCCGACAATACCTAGGGGACATTACCGAAAGAAATGCCTTTGGTGGCACCTACAAGTCAGTCAGGGATAAAATCAAAAGACCAGCACCTACCACCCCCATTTTACTCAGCAATGGCAACCACACCAGCACTCCAGATGAAGCTACAGACGAGATTCTAAAGTTCCACTTCCCATTTTCTGACATCCAAATCCAACCCACCTCCACTGAGTCTCCTGATGATCCGCCGATCACCAGTGATGAGATTGAGGAAGTTATCAATTCCATGGACAGAAATAAAGCGCCCGGTTTTAATGACGTCAGTCTGGACGTTTACGAAGCACTTTTTAACATTGATAAGATCTGGTTCACTGAGTTATTCAATCTTTGCCTGCGATAGGGCATCTTCCCAAGCACCTGGAAGCGAGCTAGGGTTATACTCATCCCTAAAGACGGCAAAGACCAGTCAAATTGCGAGGCGTATAGGCCCATTTGTCTCCTCCCCATCTGGGGGAAGATCTTCGATAAGCTTCTTCATAAAAGGATAAGCCACTTCTTCCATGCCAACTCCCTCTTACATCCAAATCAATTTGGGTTTAGCAAAGGGAAAAGCACAACCGACGCTATCAATCAAATTACAAACATTATAAGAGAAAATCAGAAGTCCAAACTTTATACCTGCATGGTCTCATTAGACATCAAGAATGCCTTTAATTCGGCAAGTTGGGCTGACCTAATCAATCTTCTTAAGAAGTTTCAAGTTCCTAATAACATCTTTAAAACTATCTGCTCGTTCCTTGACAATAGGACCTATCTAAATGCACAGTCTAAATCAATCAAGTATACAAATGGCGTCCCACAGGGCTCCAGTTTAGGACCTTTTCTTTGGCTTCTCATCGCTAATGAGCTACTCATCAAAGACTTTGATCCTCACACGTACTGCCAAGCTTTTGCAGATGACATCGCCCTAATCTTCACTAATTCCTCCTACTTTAAATTCACCAAACAAGTTAGAAAGCCCCTCAGCATGGTCGAGACTTGGACTAGAATTTACGGATTACAATTGAGTATTAATAAATGTCAGTACACAATCTTTGAGTTTGGTAAAGACATCACCAGAAGACCGGGAGTAAGCTTGGAGGGAAAGCGGTTAACTTACACTAGAGAGCTTAAATACTTAGGACTCACCATGGACCCAAAACTCACATGGAACTGCCATCTGTCAAAGATTAAAGACATCATCCACAATATAACTAATAAACTAGCCAGAGTCACAAGGGCAACCTGGGGATTAAGACCCGCAGTCATGAAAATGATATACAATGTTGCCATTGAGAGTATCATTCTCTATGGATCACCTGCATGGTTTAATAACACTGTTAAACAAAATAATAAGCTCCAGCAAATTCAAAGAATTGCCCTCCTTAAGATCGCAAAAGCTTACAAAACCACTTCTACTCATGCACTCCAAGTCCCCACTGGATGTCCGCCCATTCACCTGAAGGCTGAGGCTCAGTTGCTAAAATATCAATTGTGGAAAAGACATAAGGAAATTGAGATTAATGATTTCAAATTCAATCCCAACAACGCTTGGACCTACACTTCTCACGAACCACCATGGAAAGTCTTAAAGATTCATTGGGACTTTCAAACCAATCATGATCATGTTTTTGCTTACACTGATGGCTCCAGGATGAATAATCGAACTGGTTATGCTTCTATCATCTTTAAAGACCAAAAACAATTCCACAAGATTCAAAAACGGCTCAACGACGAAGCCACTGTCTTCGAGGCCGAAGCCCAAGCGATTCTCGATACTATCAATCACATCATTCTCATTAATGAAACTTGCCATATTCATACAGACAGCCGTTCTGTACTACACGCTATTTCTTCCTCAGATACTTTTAGTGATACGATTAGAAGCATCAAAAACCTCCTTGAATTACATTGCCACCGCTTCACCTTTCATTGGGTATAGGCCCACTGCGGGATCACACACAATGAGGAGGCGGACGCTGCGGCTAAAGAAGCTACCTTTCTTGACACAATTAATGTAATTGTCAACTTTAGCAAGCAACAAATTAAGAAATTTATAGAAAATCATCTTACTAAGCGATGGCAGGAAATCTGGGATGAATCAGATAAGGCTAGAAGACTTCACCAATTTTGTCCCAAAGTGTCTACTGCTAGGATTTACGGAGACTTCTACCTTAATCAAGTTTTTACCGGACATGGTGTCTTTGGGAAATATCGCAACCGATTCCACAACAAGTCGGAACTTTGCCCACACGATGGTGCAGTTTGCGATCCAGAGCATCTCATCCTCCAATGCGACAGATATGAGCCAGTCCGTACTAAGTGGTTCCCAAAGAACTTCAATAACATTAGCTTTATTCAATTATATAAACTCCCCAAGGCTCAAATAGGTATTAGAGAAATCATCCAGCAAGAGCTCCAATACCAAATGAACGAGCTCCACCCCACCGACAGCCAATTGTAAGCCAACGCCATGTTGGTACCCTTTAGATGTTGTAATCTCTTTCCTGTAAATATTGTATAAAAATCTCCCATTGTAAATACCTTCTTTGTTTGTAACCCTTTTATTCTCATATTGTATTGTATATAACTTTGTTAAATAAAGGCCTGTTGGGCCCAATCTTCCAGTCAGAGAGAGTAACAATAGAACGCGCATTGAGTCGTACTTTCCCTAGTTGGGACTTTGTGAACTTTATTCGGTGCTTTCACCCTGCACTATTCGGACTTTGTCCTGGCCAAGTGCCAATCTCGGCTCCCAAGTATTGACTATCGCACGCGTTCTTCACCGCATACCCTAGGGTGGGTCGGTGCAACATCTTAGTCGTTACACCAGGAAAGCGGCACACCACACACGTGAAATTTGCATAACAGGTAGAACTCGTTGTGATATGCAAATGTTTAGATTTTCAGCGCATTCATACAAAGCAGGCGACAGTAGCGACATCTACAATGTGTATAAAACCAGAAATTTGACAGCAGTTTTCTCATACTCAATTTCCGTTTCAACGTTGTTTTCGGCAAAGAAAGTGTTTGTAATGTCTCGTGTAAGAAGAAGAAATGCCTATCAGCACGTGTCTGACTTTGATCG